>JAVJIF010029305.1:0-84502 GCA_038442645.1 Agave tequilana | reverse complement strand
TTTCATGATGATTCCAGGGCCAAAGCTTCAAGGTCATACATTGCCTAGCCCATGGATGGAGTTTTGGAGCCGGTCTACTTGAAGATGAAGATCGTCAAGAAGACTTAGGTATCCTAGTTTATTTAGTGTATTTTAGATCCATTGTAAAGCTTAGTATAGTTGATATGCTCAAGTGCACATACACACACGTTTTCATGTTTTGGTTTTTGATTTTCATGAATAGTAGATCAAAACAAGTTTACTTTTATTTCTATGTATATTAGATGTATTTAGATATACATACATGGTTTAACTTGCTAAACAAACTTATTTTGATATCCCTAATTCATGTGTTGAAAAATCAAGTTTGATAAAAATACAAGTTTTGTTTTTGATAAAATTGGCTAAGACTCAAAAATGAATTGATATGATTGATATATGTCTTGAAATTTTTATCACAAGTTTGTGTTTCCATATAAAATGATAAAATTATTTTTGGTGATTTTTAGAAGTGTTAAAAGATTTTAGAAAAATATTTTACAGTGTTTTTCTGACCCAGATTTTTGTTCAGGCTTCAATCAGTCGACTAGTCAACCTGATCTAGTCGACTTGGGTGAAGTCGGTCGACCGGGCTGGTCGACCGACGTGCACAAATCTGTGCACGTTTGGAGTCACTGGGACGGTCGACCGCCGGGTCGACCGGGCTGAGAGCAGAGCTCTCTCTGTTTGTTTGGGTCGACCGGGCCCGGTCGCCCCGTGGTTGCCACGTCATTATTTCAGACCGTTGGCGGTCGACCGGGCCGGTCGACCGTCAGCCTGTCAGGCTGCCACATAGCCAACGGATAGTTTTCTGATGGGCCTATAAAAACCCCATCTCTTTTGGGTTTTTGGCCAAGGTTTTTAGAGACAAAATTTCCAGACTTACTCTATTGTTTTAAAAGAGTTTTTAAAAAGAGTTTTGTGCTTTAAACTTCCAATCTTTATTGTTTTGGGTTTTTGGAAATCAAAGAGAACTAGGTTTGGGATATTGTATTAGTTTTTATTTTTTCTATCATTTACAATAGATTTCCCAAATAGTTTTTCTTTGTTGCTTGTTTTCAAAAACACCTAGTTTCCACATGAGCTATCATACTATCCTAATCTATTTAGGATCTTGTTTTGTGGAAAAAAAAAAAGGAAGAGGTTTGTGGTTGAAAGAGACCACCTATTGTAAACCCTTGATTTCTTGGTTGCTCCCTCTTTGGTAGAGGTTGAGGTTGTGAAATTGGGTTGTTGGTTTGCTCCCTCTAGTGAGAGGTGGAGTTTGGTTGTAAACCCTCTTCGGTAGAGGTGTTGGTTGTTGTGGTTGTTTGACTAAGGGCCTACCCCTCTTGTGTGAGGATTGGTTGTTTTTGAGAGAGGAGTTCGGTACTCCATTGTTTGTACAAACCTTCTCGGTGAAGGTTCCCTCGGTGGGAGTCCTCGGTGTGGACGGTATAGTGGATTGGAAATCCTACACGGTGGTGTAAGCGGGATGTAGAGTAAGGGTGCTCGAACCTCGAAAACATATCATTGTGTTTGCGTTTTGATCCACTTGTCTCTAAACTCTCTCTCTCTCTTTACATTTGTGCAAAGCATCATTCATCATTCATATTACTTGTTTGCATTTGTGTTGTGCCTTGCATATTTCATATTGCTATATCATCTTATATGCTTGGTTGTTTGTGTGTGCCTCACTTATACTTAATCAACACGAGCTTCACATAGCACCTCAACCATTCAAAGGGAATCAAGAGGAGTTAGTCCAGAGCCCTTCACGGGAAATTCGGCTACACTGTTGATTGTACTAAGTGTGTTGCAAAATTGCATTAGCTTCCGCATTTAGCGCACTTAGTTTTGCATTTAGTTCTAGATCAGCACTTACACCTATTCACCCCCCCTTCTAGGTGTTTTTTCAATTGGTATCAGAGCTAGTGCTCCTGATATTAGGCTTAACATCCTAGGAGTGAGATCGTTTGGTTGCTAATCTATTGTTTGCATTTGCTTGTTTGCACACTCATATAGTTTACCATGGACTTCAAGACCCCACCTAGCTTTGACCCTTCCAACATTGTTGTTTGGAAGTATAGGATGTCCATGTACCTAAAGACCCTAGGTTTGCATGTCTTTCTTGCGGCCACCAAGAAATGCTATCTTGGAGATCGCAATCATATAGGGGCCAATGCACAAGCCCTAGAGGCCATTAGAAGCACATTACCTAAAGATTATCTTATGTGTGTTTCTAACATTGATTCCGCCTTGCAGTGTGGAACAAATTGACAACCACCACCACCTCCGAGCTTCAAGTACAAATTCGATAAGAGGAATCTAGTGGAGAATCGATTCACAATGCTTCATAGTCCAAGGGAATGACTCCCTTGAGGTACATTCGGAATCTCAACTAGATAGTAATGATTGTGCTAGTTCTTCTAATGATTTTGTTGATCCCCATGCTTTGATGAAGAACTATCCATTGTGTGAAAAATTAATAGAAAATATAATTGTTGAAAAAGAAAAGTCTAGGAATTGAACAAGAAAATAAGAGTTTGCATGCTAGACTTAACAATGTTTTGCAAGAGAAGGTTGAGGTCTATAATGAAAGGATTCATTGAGATCTCAATTAGAACTTGCGCTTAAAGAAAATGAATTTTTAAAATCTAAAAATGATTGCCATGATATTTTGAAGAAAAATGAAAATTTGTCTTCAAAAATTGATTTTGTTTTAAAGGAGAATGTTGCTTTAAAAAATAAAATTATTTCTATTTCGAATGATTTAGATGTATGTTTAAAGAAAAATGATGTTTTGCAAAAATAAGATGGATGCACATGTTTGTCATGCTAGTGTAGCTTCTCATCTAGTCTACCTAATGTATGTACCTCTTCTTCTAAGATTAATGATGATATTTATATGTTAAAGAAGAGAGTAGATTGTTTGGGCTCCACTATGAACCAATGTGCCATGAACCACTCACGTTTGGAAACCTTGGTTCAAAAGAAACAAGTTCCAACTTTATGCATACACATGCTCCTCACGGACACACCCATCACCATATGTATGCTCATGTGTACACTTGTACACATTGTGGACGTAAGGGCCACCTTGCTAAATTTTGCTATGATAGATTACATACTCCTAATTTAGCAAAGAATTTTGTTTGGGTTAGAAATGAGACTAACCCCCATTGACCCAAAAGAGTATGGGTACCAAAGACCACCCCTCCTTTTGTTTAATGTAGGTGTGGGCTCTCACATGACGTGAGAGTGATGACACCTTGGAGTGGATGCATTCCGTGCTTAAAAGGAAATCAATTGGATGCATCACTTTCAAGGGAAGATTTGGTGGAGAGGACCACCATGTTTGGAGACAAGGAGAGTTGCTTTCTTCGGTTTTGGTAACAATTCTTTACTCCCATTTATTGTTTACATGCTTTCATAATTAAAATTTTTTAGCATGTTTTGATGTTTTATAGCATGTTTCATTGTCTATGGATTAGTATGTAAATACCATGTTTATTAAATCCATGACATACATGTATAGTATTTGAGACACACATGCTTATATGAACCCACTCTTAGTGTTCTCACTTGTGTTTAAGCAATAATGTACATCATGAATCCAATACATGTGAATTCACATAGTAATCATGTTTATGTTGATCATGTTGATTTTTATTGTGTTTTGATGCTTCATGTGTTGATTACATGTTTAGATGTTAGTTTTCATAAGACTAGGATTTATACTTGTGCATATAGTGGGCCCAAATAAATCTATATATGTTTGTTTTGGCTTGATTGCTTATTTGAAAACCCTTAGATGTACTAGTATAGTCTAGTTTTGATGATTCATACATTTCAAACTTGTATTCTATCTTTGGATTTATTTTATGATTGTGAGTTTTCACTTCATATATATGTGTATTATTGTCAAACTCTAAGATATACATGTATACCCCTTGAGTCATTTGCCTTTCATGCAAATCTATATATGGACTCAATTGTGTTTAGGGATATGTATGTATACTTATTGTGTTGACAATTCATACATATACCTTGAAATGAAATTTGCTTTGCTGAAAATTTAGTTTTTCATGTTTTCATGTGTTTTAGTTTAACTTCATGTATATGTCTATCTTGTCCAAACTATTAGATATACATGTTTATCCTTTTTGAGCCACGTGTCCTTAATGCATATATTTTGTGGACTCGTTGTGTTTTGGATATGTATGTATATTTTAATTTGTACTTGACATACATATGCCATGAAGATCAAATAAGTTTGATGATTTTCGTGTTTTCAATGTTTAAGGAATAATTGAGCTTAATTGAATATTTTCATGATTATGATATTCACACTTATTTGTACACTCACATTTATTGCTTGCTCATATTTTGTATTCATGAGTCATATTTATGCCTAATTGAATTAGAGTGTTGATTGTTATCATGTGGATTTCATGTTTTATGAAAAATTATTTTGTTTTATTCCTTACTTGAAGGATTTCGTACTAGTTAACAAAACTTTCTATTTATAATAGTTACGGTATTCTTCATTTTGGTAGAGTTCTTCAACTAAGCTTATTTTCAAATCCATTTTTGAAAACCCCTACCATCAAAGGGCAGTTGGATGGGAGATCATGCACAAGTATGCTTTACTATGAAAATCATTTTAAACTTGAACCATGATTGGGTGGTAGGTTATATGAGTTATACCATGCTTTTTATTGTTATGTCAATTGGTATCATTAAACTCTTTCAATTGGTATCATTTTGATCTTTTTGTATACTCATATGATTATTGTGTATGTATATTTTCAATTGGTATCATCTATTAGTGATTGGTACTCATTCTATTTCATACACATATACTTGTTTTTTATTTGTGCCTACTATATTCCTATATCTTAGAGCACAATAGTTGTTTATGCTAGAGCTTGAGCTTCAACTTCATTTCAATTGATTTAGTTTTCAATTGGTATCTTATTTCAAGCCTATGCATATGTTGTGTTGTATTTCATAAAGGGGGAAAAAATTCGATTTTCATATTTCAATTGGTATTTGTATTTCCACTCCCTTACTTTATGATAGAAAATAGTCATTTCATTTGATATCATATACTTAAAAAAGAGAAAAAATACTATCTTTTGATATCAAGATGTCTTGTGTTTTAAATGGGTATCTAAAAATTTAGTTTAAAGTAAAATACAAAAGTTTTGATTTGTATTGACTATATGCAAGGAGAGCTTAACATCTCTTCATATAGATTCATGTTGAGTGTATTGTGTATTGAAGAGCTTAACATCTCTTCTTTATGTGGTACACGTGTGTAGGTGGAGCTTCACATCCTCTTATACATTACATAATGTGTGTTATGTGAATTAGGGCTAACATCCCTCTTTCATGTAATGCATATGTGTAGGGAAGCTAACTTAGCGTCTTCCTCTTCATGAAGTATATAGCATATAACATTTATTGATCTTTGTTTTTCTTTTCTATTGATATCAAGATGCTTCATTGACATATTTTTCTATGATATCATGTTGTTTATAGTTACCCCTTATGACGTTGTTTTTTTGTTTAGACAAAAAGGGGGAGAGTTTTGAATGTTTATTGTTTTGATTGACTTAAAAGGGAGAAAGATTTTTTTTACCCCTCATTTTATTGTTTGGATTGTTTACCCCTTTGTTGATGATTGACAAAAAGGGGGAGAATAATTGGTTTATATATATGCATAATTATGTTTTTGCATATATTAAGTTTTATTGGTAAGTTTTATGGTATCTAGAGCATCTAGTGTTCTTGCTAATGTTTTATTAATTTAATTGGTAACTAGAGCTTCTAGAATATGTTTTATGCATGTTGATGCATACATGTTTATATGCATACTTATGTTTAGTTTTCTCATGCTTAACAAATCAATAATAGATATGCATATGTTTTGTTTTGCAAATAGGAGAAAAAGAATTTGAAGAATTTGATATGTTTTAGAGCCCATACATTTGCATACATATTATGAGCTTCATTGTCATATATTTTTATTTGTTTATGCATGAGTTAAGGGGGAGCTTCTTTGAAGCTTAACTTTAATCCATGCATATATAACTCCATGAGTTCTGTCATCATCAAAAAGGGGGAGATTGTGGGCCCAAAGGCCTTCCACCCTAGTTTTGATGATGATTAACTCATGTAGTTATGTTTACTAATAATCTTGTGTTGTTTAAGTTTATGATCATTAACCAAGATATTAGTTGGTGATTAGCTTCAACAAGGAGTTTAGAAGCTTTTCATGATGATTCCAGGGCCAAAACTTCAAGGTCATACATTGCCTAGCCATGGATGGAGTTTTGGAGCCAGTCTACTTGAAGATGAAGATCGTCAAGAAGACTTAGGTATCCTAGTTTAGTTTAGTGTGTTTAGATCCATTTGTAAAGCTTAGTATAGTTGATATGCTCAAGTGCACATACACACACGTTTTCATGTTTGGTTTTGGTTTTCATGAATAGTAGATCAAAATAAGTTTACTTTATTTCTATGTATATTAGATGTATTCTAGATATACATACATGGTTAACTTGCTAAACAAACTTATTTTGATATCCCTATTCATGTGTTGAAAAATCAAGTTTGATAAAAATACAAGTTTTGTTTTTGATAAATTGGCAAGACTCAAAAATGAATTGATATGATTAATATATGTCTTGAAATTTTTATCACAAGTTTGTGTTTCCATATAAAATGATAAAATTATTTTTGGTGATTTTTAGAAGTGTTAAAAGATTTTTAGAAAAATATTTTACAGTGTTTTTCTGACCCAGATTTTTTGTTCCAGGCTTCAATCAGTCGACTAGTCAACCTGATCTAGTCGACTTGGGTGAAGTCGGTCGACCGGGGCCGGTCGACCGACGTGCACAAATCTGTGCACGTTTGGAGTCACTGGGACGGTCGACCGGGGGCGACCGGGGCTGAGAGCAGAGCTCTCTGTTGTTTGGGTCGACGGGCCGGTCGACCGTGGTTGCCCAACGGTCATATTTCAGACCGTTGGCGGTCGACCGGGCCGGTCGACCGTCAGCCTGTCAGGCTGCCACATCAGCCTAACGGCTAGTTTTCTGATGGGCCTATAAAAACCCCATCTCTTTGGGTTTTTGGCCAAGGTTTTTAGAGACAAAATTTTCAGACTTACTCTATTGTTTTAAAAGAGTTTTAAAAAGAGGTTTTGTACTTTAAACTTCCAATCTTTATTGTTTTGGGTTTTTGGAAAATCAAAGAGAACTAGGTTTTTGGGATATTGTATTAGATTTTATTTTTCTATCATTTACTATAGATTTCCCAAATAGTTTTTCTTTGTTGCTTGTTCCAAAAACACCTAGTTTCCACACTTGAGCTATCATACTATCCTAATCTATTTAGGATCTTGTTTTGTGGAAAAAGAAAAAGGAAAAGAGGTTGTGGTTGAAAGAGACCACCTATTGTAAACTCTTGATTTCTTGGTTGCTCCCTCTTTGGTAGAGGTTGAGGTTGTGAAATTGGGTTGTTGGTTTGCTCCCTCTAGTGAGAGGTGGAGTTTGGTTGTAAACCCTCTTCGGTAGAGGTTGGTGCTGTTGTGGTTGTTTGGCTAAGGGCCTACCTCTTGTGTGAGGAGGTGTTTTGTTTGAGAGAGGAGTTCGGTACTCCATTGTTGTATAAATCCTTCTCGGTGAAGGTTCCCTCGGTGGGAGTCCTCGGTGGACGGTATAGTGGATTGGAAATCCTACACAGTGTGGTGTAGGCGGGGATGTAGAGTAAGGGTGCTCGAACCTCGAAACATATCATTGTGTTTGCGTTTGATCCACTTGTCTCTAAACTCTCTCTCTTTACATTTGTGCAAAGCATCATTCATCATTCATATTACTTGCTTGCATTTGTGTGTGTCTTGCATATTTCATATTGCTATATCATCTTATATACTTGGTTGTTTGTGTGTGCCTCACTTGTACTTAATCAACAAGAGCTTCACATGCACCTCAACCCATTCAAGGGAATCAAGAGGAGTTAGTCCAGAGCCCTTCACGGGGAATTTGGCTACACTTGTTGATTGTACTAAGTGTGTTGCAAAATTGCATTAGCTTCCGCATTTAGCGCACTTAGTTTTGCATTTAGTTCTAGATTAGCACTTACACCTATTCACCCCCCCTCTAGGTGTTTTTTCAACAGCTACTGATCAAGTTCACAAGCCTATAGCACCATTTTCAAATAGGCTTTGGAACAATAATAAGAACATGCATATGGGAAAAAATACTCGAGATGTTCAATCAGGTCAAATTGAATGTGTTTTTTTTTGACGCAATCCAACAAGTTCCAACATAAGCTAAATTTTTTAAGGATATGTGTACTAAGAAGAGAAAAACGAGTGTGCTAAAGAAAGTGTTCTTAGCAACTAATATAAGCGAACTTCTGTCTGGTCTTATTCTGGTCAAATACAAAGATCCTGGATGTCCTATAATTTCTTGCACCATAGGACAAACAAAAATTAGCCAAGCACTTCTTGACCTGGGAGCAAGTATCAACTTTCTATCTTCCTCAGTAACTTGGGTTAGGCGAGTTGCATCCAACTCGAGTAACCATTCAGTTAGACGATCGATCTGAATGTCCCTAAAGGAGAAATCACAGATGTTTTTATTCGGGTCGGAGATTTAATTTACCCCTTGACTTCATTATGCTTGGGACCCAACCTATACCAAAATCAAGATCTCAAACTCCAGTCATCTTAGGGCACTCATTCCTTACTACAATGCCATAATCAACTATACGAACCGGGTCCATGCGATTGACCTTTGGAGACATAACCAAGGAGGTCAATGTTTTCAACCTAAGAAAATAACTCAGGGATATGGACGATCAGATATTTGAGGTCAACTCTATTGAAAATTTGATAAGTGAGTATGAGGAAAGCATGGAAATAGACATGGAAAGCAAGGTTGATTTAGAGTCTGAGGAATTCAATTTAGACCAAATCATCAACTCAGCAGTGGATTGGGTGTCAAGCCCAGTGTACCTAATCCCAAGACCGAAATTCCAATTCTCCCTTCTAATGAATCTACTCCTTTCTTAGAATTAAAAGCTTTACCCGAACACCTCAAGTACGCCTACCTGGTTGGAAGAGAAACCCTGCCTGTCATCATAGCATCCCATTTAACTGGAAAATAAGAGGAAAACTTAATGTCAATTTTAAGAAAATATAGAGAAGTCATTGGATGGATAATGAATAACATTAAGGGAATAAGTCTAGTGATAGTATAACACGGAATTCATTTGAACGATGAAGTGACTCCTAGGAGGGACCATAGCGTTGGCTTAACCCATTCATGCAAGATGCTGTGAAACAGAAATTTTGAAACTGTTAGACAATGGGATCATTTATCCCATTTTTGATAGCCAATGGGTTAGTCCAATCCATGTTGTCCCTAAGAAAAACTGGTTTCACGATAGCAGAAAATGAACACAAGAAGTTGGTATAAACAAGACTACCTACCAAGGCTCGTGTTTGTATTGACTATTGAAAATTGAATGCTGCTACTTATAAGACCACTTCCTGCTACCCTTCATCGATCAAATGCTCGAATGCCTGGCTGGACATGAGTATTACTATTTTCTGGATGGATACTCAGGATACAATCAGATCTCCATAGTTGCAGAGAACCAGGAGAAGATCACGTTCACTTGCCCATTTGGAACTTTTGCCTACCAACGCATTCTCTTTGGATATGCAACGCTCCCACGACATACCAACGATGCATGCTCATTCTTTTCTCCGATATAGTAAAACATTTTCTAGAAATTTTCATGGATGATCTCTCCATCTACGGAGATTCATTTGACCAGTGTCTTCATCACTTAGAGTTAGTTCTCCAAAGATGCAAGGAAAGAACTTAACTCTGAATTGAAAAAAAATGTCACTTCATCGTAAGGCGGGGGATTGTCTTAAACTATAAGATCCCGAGGAGAGGGATTGAAGTTGACAAGGCTAAGATACAAGTAATCACAAAGCTTCCACCACTCAAATGCATTAAGGATATCCGATTTTTAAGGGCATGTTGGGTTCTACCGATACTTTATTAAGGACTTTAACAAAATTGTTAGACCCTTAACAAACTGCTTGTAAAGGCGTGCCCTTTGATTTAACGATGGATGTTTTAAATCATGGGACAAACTTAAGCAAGAACTTATATCTGCACCTACCATTTCTGCTCCTGACTGGACCAAACCATTTAAGATCATGTGTGATGTCTCAGACCTTGCATTGGCGCTGTCCTAGGATAGCATATTGATAATCGGAAGCATGTGATCTACTATTCGAGTAGGACGTTGAATGACACTCAACAAAACTACACTATGACTAAGAAAGAATTTTTGGCAGTAGTATTCGTGTTAGAAAAGTTTCATCCATACCTGCTAGGATCGAGAACTACAGTATTCACAGACCACTCCGTGTTAAGGTACCTCATGATGAAGAAGGACGCAAAAACACGAATTATTCGTTGGATCCTTCTGTTACAAGAATTTGACTTGGAGATTAGAGACAAAAAAGGTGTGAAAAATATAGTAGTCGATCACTTATCTAGAATTCCCAACGCACCTACTGAGGAAGAACCAATCAACGAGGATTTCCCTGACGAACACATCCTAGCAATTTTTAAGGAACCCTAGTATGCTGACATCGTAATTACCTTGCCATAGGACAAGTACCTTCTGAATGGACTAAGCAGGATAGATATCGCTTCTTCGCTCAAATACGGTTCTTTTTTGAGAAGAACCATACCTTTTAAAGTACTGTCATGACCAAATCATCAGATGGTATGTACCAGAGGAAGAGCATAGGAGTGTGTTAACTTTTTGCTATGAACTTGCTTGTGGTGGACACTTTGGTCCCCGCAAAACCGCCGCGAGAAGGTCTTACAAAGTGGGTTCTACTAGCTCACTTTAATCAAGAATTTCTTCAACTTTTGCAAGTCATGCGTGAATTGCCAAATGACCAGGAAAATTACAAGGAGAGACATGATGCCCCTAAACCCTATTCTGAAGGTTCAAATTTTTGATCCTTGGGGCATTGATTTTATGAGACCATTCCCAAGTTCATTCGGCAACCAATATATCTGGTAGTAGTGGACTAGTCTCAAAATGGGTAGAGGCAATACCGACCAGGACGAATGACAATAGGGTGGTTGTCAAATTTCTGAAAGAAATTTTCTCTCATTTCGGTACCCCGCGCGCTATCATCAGTGATAATGGGACTCATTTCTGCAACAAGGCTTTCGAAGCACTGATGCGTAAATACTCTATCACTCATAAATTGCCACAGCGTATCATCCCCAAAACCAATGGGCAAGTGAAAGTAACCAACAGACAAATTAAGCTCATCTTAGAGAAAACCGTCGGGTAGAATAGAAAGGAGTAGTCCATCAAGCTGATAAATACACTATAGGCTCATTGGATTGCTTTCAAAACTGTCTTCAGTATGTCTCCATACCGAGTGGTATTTGGGGATGGTCTACCACTTGCCATTGGAATTAGAACATCGTGCTTTTGTGGGCCATCAAACAGTTGAATTATGACTTAAACAAAACCGGCGAACTGAGATAGCTGCAAATTTCAGAGTTGGAGGAGATACGAAATGAAGGTTATGAAAACGCAAAAATAACAAAGAGTAGAACCAAGTTCTTTCATGACCAATGCATACACAGAAAGAATTTTCTCCCTGGATAAAAGGTTCTACTCTACAATTCACGGCTTCACATCTTCACAGGAAAACTCAAGACTCGTTGGTCCGGACCCTACATTGTGCGAACCGTCTTCCCACACGGTACTGTGGATATTTTTTTCGATCCAAAGAGTGGTGAGTAATTCAAGATAATTGGGAAAAGACTGAAGTCATTTCTAACCACTGAACCAGAGTCACGAGTTGAACATGTCATGGGTCTTTTAGACCCATCTCACAAGTGACTATATCCCACCACAAACCCAAAAAAAAGAAATAATTGTAAATAAATTAACATTAGGAGTTCTTTATAAATTATCATACTTCTTTGTATATCTTTCCTTACACCTGTTTATAGCTTTTGCATCCACATATCATCCATAGAGGACAATATATTAGATAGTGTGAGGGAGGGGGGTACTAACATAGGTTTTTTTTGTTCTTTTTAATTTCAATATTTCTTTTTTCTTCCTTTAAAAAAAATCTTAAAGTAGTAAAGAATTTTTATAGTCTTGTAAAAATACAAAATAGTTATAAGGATTAAGAAAACTTAAGTTAGAATTTTTTTACTTTAGCCTAAATAAAAGAATATTGGTTGGATCAATAGTTTAGGAGGAATTAGGAAAATGACTTATTTCTTTACTTTTGCCTTAGTAAATATGCATTGGCTATACACACACAAAAAAAGTGCCTTATAGACAAAAACTCTATGTGCCATTCTTGAAATTTATAGACGAAGACTCTAAATGCCACACAAAAAATAGGAAAAAATGTGTATAAAATAGTTATACACCGATTAAGCTGGATAATTGTGCCTCAAGAAGTATGATTATTCATGCCTAAAGAAATAATCCTTAGTTTCGTGGCCTAGTTTACTTGAGTGCTTAACCGAAGGGGTGTTTCCTTACCTGGTGCCCTAAGACCGCCTGGTTTGGAAGTCATCGGCTAAAAACTCGTTACACAAGTAAATTAAAAAGCCTATAGAAATAAGGGCAAAAATGATACATAAATAAACACTAATATAATTTGTGGCATTAGAGTTTGAGTAAAAATTCTAAGTAAATTGTTACTTTACACAATGCATATTATTTAAGGCAAATTAAAAGAATGAGTTTGAAATACAAAATTCCTTTTAAACTTAAATTAAAAAAATCATATTCTTGCATGAAGACCAAAGTATAGGAAAGACTAATAAAGGTTAGACCTAATGCTTATAATTATTTACTTATTTTACTAAAGAAATTAAAAAGCCTTTTTCTACTTTAAGAAGATTTTTTCAAAAATTAAAAATAAAAACAACTAACACTTTCATTCTTTCCTTGAATTTTGTGGGTGCAATCTGCTGAAAACCCTCAGGAGACAAAACCCCTCCTTTAGGGGAAACCTAGAGATTTAAAGGCTTGTTGCACACGCTCAGTGCAATCGCGTCACCTGCGAAAGTGGTGTAATAAACTCTCTTCGTTTAGCTTTCTAGTTTCTTTTGTTTCGCTCAGGGACAAGTAAAAGATAAGTGTGGGGGTGTGATTAATGTTTATATTTGCATATTTTTCATCATATTTTTATATTTATCTTAATAAAATTTTGTTTACTAATGGGTTATTCTCCTCGTTTCTAGGTACATTGCTTGAAGAAAAGAAGAGGCCGAAAACTCAAAAATAATTGAGGATTTTTTAGATCCAAGAAGAAGCCTAACACTTGAAGCCCAATCCGCTGGTGCTGGAAGCCAAAGTCAACATATTTTGTTGCACATACGGCCCATCACCCTGACACTAGTCTGCACGCTTTGGCGCTGGCAGACTGGAGCAAGAATGGCCGCGAAAACGCGGCCCTGACCGCGTTTTCGCAGCCATACTGGCGCCGTTCTGCCAGCACCAGAGACCATCTCCCCCACTCCGTCCCCCCATGCTCTTTTGGCTATAAATACCCCTCTGGATTTTCAGGGAGGGAGATATCCAAAAAAATAGGAAGTTCATGCTAGTTTGTTGTTCTATTTTTCTTTATTTTCTTGTATTCTCTCTTTGTTTCTTGTATTAAGTTAGCCATTAAAGAGAGAGAGAGAGAGAGAGAGCGAGAGAGAGAGAGAGAGAAGCTCGTATCTTGAAGGTGACAATCAAATACAAGTGAAAGTTCTTCCTTTACCACCTTTTTTCTTGTGTATTTTTCTTGCTTTTACTTGCACTAGCTTAGTATGTTTACTCTCCCTTTATCTTCTCTTTTATATTTATTTACCATGTCTAGCTAACTTTTTTATAGCATGACTAATTAACTACCAACCCACTAATCTAGTAACTTGCTTGAACAACCACATGAATCAATAAGTATCAAATAAGCCTTATGCAAATAAGAGCTATGATATCTTACGATGAGGGTTTTAACTCTAACTTACTAATAAGTAAAATCACTTTCTTATTTCATGCTTGACTCATACGTTTTTTATGATTATAAAAGTTGTTAACTCAACTTATTTTTGTAAGTTAGTGGAACTCCTATGCATTCTTGCCGATACCAATAGTGCACTTGTTTCTCCTCCATGCTTGCCTTCAAATGGATCTTGATGGAAGAATGTTCAAGTTTTGCCATGTGAAGCTAGGTGATGAGAGGAACTTTCATTCGATCTACCACATAAAAAGTTCTTGTACACAAGGTTTGTGATTGCCTATGATCCATTATGAGACCATGTCTTTAAGAAGTTAGAGGTTAGTGGAAGCAATTAATAGAAGGTTAGCCATGCATCTTTTCATCTCTAAAAATACAAAATATTTTTCCAACACCAAAATATTTCAAACTATTTCTACAATCTTTCTTGTTTTTTCTTTCAGTTCATTCTTTAAACGAAGAAAACTTTGAAACGAAAAGAAGAACTGCACATCATGAAATCACCTAGAGAGGAGGTGAATAGGTGACTAGCTAATCTAATGATGAATTAATGCGGAATTAAAACTATTTATGCAAACTAAAAACTATTAAGCTAAATACACTAAGTATAACACAAGAGTGTAGCCGAATTCTCAGTGAAGGGCTCTAGACTATCTCCTCAAGATTCCTCTAGATAAGAGTTGAGGTGCCGCTATGGCTCTCTTGGTTGAATACAAGTGTGAGCAAACAATCCCAAGTATATATCAATTTAAGTACAAGTATATATCAAGCATATAAAGATGAAAGTAATATAAGCATGCAAGATATAAGCACAAGTGAGAGATAGAGAGAGTAATCGCAAACACGGGAGATTTGTTTCGAGGTTCGAGCACCTTTGTTCTACGTCCCCGCCTTCAACACTATGAAGGATTTCTACTGTAAATGATCCCACCGGATCACTCGGTGCCGCAACACCTACAATGAGTTCACACTAGAACTTCTTGGACTCACTAGTCCCTCTCTTGTTCCCGCAAGAACTACACACGCAAGCACACTAGCTTGCCGAGGCTGCACCTCTACACCGAGCTCCCATAAGAAATCGAAACAACGCGAACCCGCAAGTTCGCCTCCTTAAACACAAGATATAACACTTTGGTGATAACACTTTGATCACCTAAAACTCTCTTACAACAAAGATCCCTATAGGATTGATGTAACAATGGATAGCTCAAGTATGTGTGAGAAAACTTGGATATAATTTGTGGTGAAAAACTCAAGAAATCTCTTTTTCAAAACACTCTTGAAAAAACTCTCCTTTTGATATTGAAGTATTTGGCTCTAAAATAAGTAGAGATAAACACTTAGAAAGGTAAGAAAAACTAGCTTGAAAATCCACTTCAAATCTTATAGAAAACAGTCCGAGGGAACCCCAATTTATAGGTACCCAAAATATGGCCGTTGGAGGCCAACTCAGCAGGATCCCTGCTGTCGGTCGACCGCCCAGTCGACCAGCCAACGATCAGATTTCTGACCGTTGTGCCATCAGTCGACCGGCCGGTCGATCGAGGCCTGGATACAGAGAGCAGAAGCTCTCTGCCGGTCGACCGCCCGGTCGACCGGGGCCAGATCCAGAAAGCAGAACTCTCTGGCGGTCGACCGAGTCGGTTGACCGGCCCTCCAGCCAAACAGTGGTGTGCACGTTTGTGCACATTGGTCGACCGCCCGATTGACCGACCTCTGGCTCGGTCGACCGTACAGTCGACCGGCAGAAGGCCAGAACACAGGTTTTAGGGATTTAAAACTTGGTCTTTTTACCTTCAATAAAATCCTATAAATTCTCATAAATTCTACAAAAATAAGTTCATTGATATACTTTGATATACAAACATGTTTGATTAAAAATCAAAACATATTACAACATTTTGAACTATTTTGTAATATAGAAGTTTTGCCTTAAACAAAAACCTGTATTTTTCAAAAACGATTTTTTCAAAACTTTTCCATATACAAAAACAAGATATTCTAAACACTTTTGAAGCTTAGTATGTATGGATATGATCCACTACACATATATGATGAAATATCTATGTTTTTGATAATAAGCTCTAAATTAAGTTTTGATAAAACACATGTATATTTTGAATCTTAAAAAACTAAACCGATATTTTTCAAAACAAAAACTCTATTATGAAAACACATAAATCTCGTGTGTGAGTGTATATGAACTTGAGCAATCCACCAACTAATTTATCCTTTACATTTTATCTAAAAATAAAATCTTGACACTTACAAACATGACACAAATCTTCTTAGAAATCGTCTCTTGAAGGTCTTCTTCTCCTTCTTGACTTGGTCCAAACCTTGATCCAATGAGCTAGACTCCTCTTGAGTACTTGATGCAATCTTTATGCGCGAGCTCTTGAATTAACACATGCTAGCTCTTAAATCCTTTGTTGAAGCTAAACACCAACTAAGATCTTGATCAAATATCTGATATTAATTAAACACAAGATCATTAGTACTTAACTACATGAGTTAATCACATCAAAACTAGAGTGATGGACATTCGGGCCAACAATCTCCCCCTTTTTGATGATGACAAAACTCATGGAGTTATATATGCATGGATTAAAGTTAAGCTTCATAGAAGCTCCCCTTAGCTCATGCATAGCAATAAATAAATAGATATTCAATGAAGTGCATAAAACTAAACAAATATATATGCATAAACAAGGTGAGAGAAACATGTATAAACCAAAAATTCTTCTCTCCAAAAAACTTCTCCCCTTTTCGTATAAACTTTTAAAATCCTTCTCCCCTTTTTGTATAAAAACATAAAATATAGAGCATGCATAAACTCAGTATATGCATAAACTCAATTTCTAAATATGCATATATAGCATATATAAACTCAAATCATTCCCCCCTTTTTATCAATCATCAACAACAAAAGGGTGAAAAATAAATCAACAATAAGAATATATATGCGATATATATTCATGAAAAGGAAGACGACAAGTTAGCTCCCCTCTATACATGCATTACATGAAGAAGGGTTGACAAAACCCTAACTCACATAAAGCATAATATATAATGCATAAGTGAAGATGTTAAACTCCCTCTACACACGTGTACCACATAAAGAAGAGATGTCAAGCTCCTCAATATAAGATACACTCAACATGAATCTATATATAGAAGAGATGTTAAGCTCCCCTTGCATATAGGCAATACATATCAAAACATTTTTTTTAAATTTACTTTAAAGACAAATTTTGAATTTTCTTAAATCAAATTTTGAGATACCACTTGTAAGTAAACAAAATTTTAAGATATCACAAGATTTTGATACCAATTGAAATTAGAAATTTTTTATACCAATTGAAATTGAAACATTTGTAAATTTTGATACCAATAAAAGTAAAATATTTTATATTCTGATACCAATTGAAGTATATTGTAAATTTGATATCAATTAAAAGGTAAAATATGAAGTATATATATTGATATCAATTGAAATACTAATTGAAAATAATGCATAAGCTCATTAAAATACAAATTAATGTTTAAAATTAGTCAAGCTTAGCATAAACATAATTTGTGCTTTAAACATGTAAGGATATTGTATATCAAGCACAATCAAATCATATATATGTATGAAAATGAAAATACCAATTGAAATTGATATTATTTGAAATTTGAAGCATACATATAGAAACAAATATGAGTTTACAAAAAAAAATAGAATTCCATGAAGAAAATGTGTATAACTCATATCTATCCTCCCTATTCATGGACATGATAAAATATTTTCAAATAGAGCATACAAGGCATGGTCGCCCATCCAACCGCCCTTAAAGGGTTGGTAGGGGTTTTCAAAAATAAGAGTTTGAAAATATTTTGCAAAATTTGAAAACTCTTCCCATTGAAGAATAAATAACTAGTTTAAAGTAATTTTTGAAAAACTAGTTAAACATCCTTCAAACATGAAAACAAAACATATATATCTCATGAATCATACTAAATACACAAAAGTTGACACCCGAAATCGATAAAGCTCAAAAATATGGTGATGAAACAAAATCATGAGTAAATAAAAATAATGTGTGTACAAAGGTTATGTGATTAGTATAATCATGAAAAATAGTCAATGAGGCTTAAAACAAACATGAATTTCTTTTATCCAAAAACATTTAGATTATAAAAATTTATTTTTATTTAAAACAAACTTCAAGGTATATGTATGTTTTATCTAAATTAACAATATACATACATATCCCAACATAAATGAGTCCATAATGTAATTTGCATGAAGGCAAGTGACTCAAGGGTATACATTTATATTTATCTGTTTTTGAACAAAAATTACATATACATGAAGCAAAACATGCACAAAAATAAGCATAACAAGTATAAATGAAGGAATCATCAAAACTAGATTATACATGTACATGTAATGAGTACAAATGAGCAATGAAGTACAAACATATAAGAATCAAATGTTGCTCACTACTTTTACAAATATAGACACAAGTTTTAATGAAAACTACATCTAAACAAGTATACACCACATGAAGCATAAAAACAAAATATGATCATAAAAACATGCTAAAAATTATTAATGTAAATGCATGTAAACAAATAAGGAGTTAGAGATAGTTACCAAACTTATTAGGGCACATCTCTATATCTCCAAACTATGGTGGTCCTCCCACCAAACTTCCTTGATAGTGATGCATCAATTATATGTCCATCTAACATATACATCCACCACCAAGGCATCAATTCTTTCACGGCATGTGAGAGCCCACACCTACATCAAACACAAGAGGTGGGAACTTTGGTACCCATTTTCTTTTGGGTCCAAGGGGTTAGCATTATTCAGAACCCAAACATTTTTATTAGCAAAATTATAGAATTTACCTTATCATAACAAAACTTTTCTAAATGGCCTTTGCGGCGCAATGTGTACATTTATACACTCTAGTATGTATATGAGAATGAGTGTGATCATGATGTACAAAGTGTGCATATGTGGGTCGTGGGTAATGTGCATGTACATGTGGAGCTTGTTTCTTTTGAAACAAGGTTTCTAATTTATTATGATTAAATGCACAATTGCAAGGTTGAGCTTAAACAATTTATTCTATTTTTCAAAAATTGAATCTCATTTTTGTCAATGGTTGCATGAAGAGCATGACAAGTATGAGAATCAACAACCTTTTTCTTTTTAGAAATGTTTTCCTTTTCTTTTGAAACGAATTTTCTTTTCAAGGAGTTGTTTTCTTCTAAAATAATTTTCTTTTCTTTTTCCATCAAAATAATTTTATTTTCAAAGAAGTATTTTCTTCACAAAGATCATTTAATTTAGAAGACAAGAAAATATTATCCTTTTTCAACATATAATTTTCTATTGGAATACATGCAAATTTATTTTTAAGAGAGTCATTTTTTTTAACAAAGAAGTGTTGTTCTTTTTCAATTTATTATTATCCTTTTTAAGAAAATCATATTTTTCAAGAAGTTATTGACAAAAGATTCAAACTCACTAGTCCCTTTTTTGTTCCCGCAAGAACTACACACGCAAGCACACTGGCTTGCCGAGGCCGCACCTCTACACCGAGCTCCCACAAGAACTCGAAATAATACGAACCCGCAAGTTCGCCCCTCAAATACAAGATAGAACATTTTGGTGATCTTAACACTTTGATCACCTAAAACTCTCTCACAATAAATATCCCTATAGGATTGATGTAGCAATGGATAGCTCAAGTATGTGTGAGAAAAACTTGGATATAATTTGTGGTGAAAAACTTAAGAAATCTCTTTTTCAAAATACTCTTGAAAAATTCTCCTTTTGATATGAAAGTATTTGGCTCTAAAATAAGTGGAGATAAACACTAAAAAGGTAGGAAAAACTAACTTGAAAACCCACTTCAAATCTTGTAGAAAACAGTCTAAGGGAACCCCAATTGATAGGCTCTCAAAATATGGTTGTTGGAGGCCAACTCAGCAGGATTCCCTGTTGTCGGTCGACAGCCCGGTCGACCGGCCAACGGTCAGATTTCTGATCGTTGTGCCATTGATCAACTGGCCGGTCGACCGAGGCCTAGATATAGAGAGCAGAAGCTCTCTGCCGGTCGACCGCCCGGTCGACTGGGGCCAAATCCAGAGAGCAGAATTCTCCGGAGGTCGACCGGGTCGGTCGACCGGCCCTCTAGCCAAACAGGGTTGTGCACGTTTATGCACATCGGTCGACCACCCGGTCGACCGACCATTGGCTCAGTCGACCGTGCGGTCGACCAGCAGAAGGCCAGAACACAGTTTTTACGGATTTAAAACTTGGTCTTTTTACCTTCAATAAAATCCCATAAATTCTCATAAATTCTATAAAAATAAGTTCATTGATATACTTTGATATACAAATATGTTTGATTAAAAATCAAAACATATTACAAACATTTTGAACTATTTTTGTAATATAGAAGTATTGCCTTAAACAAAAACCTGTATTTTCAAAAACGATTTTTTCAAAACTTTTCCAAATACAAAAATAAGATATTCTAAACATTTTTGAAGCTTAGTGTGTATAAATATGATCCACTACACATAAATGATGAAATATCTATGTTTTAACAATAAGCTCTAAAATAGGTTTTGATAAAACACATGTATATTTTGAATCTTAAAAACCAAACCGGTATTTTCTAAAATGAAAAATCTATTATGAAAACACATATAAATCTTGTGTGAGAGTGTATATGAACTTGAGCAATTCACCAACTAATCTATCCTTTACGTTTTATCTAAAAATAAAATCTTGACACTTACAAAACCCGACACAAGTCTTCTTGAAAATCTTCTCTTGAAAATCTTCTTCTCCTTCTTGACTTGGTCCAAACCTTAATACAATGAGGTAGACTCCTCTTGAGTACTTGATGCAATCTTTATGCGCGAGCTCTTGAATCAACACGTGCTAGCTCCAAACTTGATTTCGAATCTTTTGTTGAAACTAAACACCTACTAAGATCTTGATTAAATATCTGAGACTAATTAAACACAAGATCATTAGTACTATAGCTACATGAGTTAATCATCATCAAAACTAGAGTGATGGGCCTCTGGGCTAGCGCATGTTAATTACCTAATAACCCAAATACTAATGACTTAACTTAACACTCCCCTCAAGCTGGAGTATAGACATCCAACATGCCCAGCTTGTTACAAAGATTAGAAAACACTTGAGGTGAGATGGTTTTAGTATGTAAATCAGCTAACTGCTTCGAAAATGGTGTGAACTGGAACATATCACCTTCTTGGTCCAAGCATCTCTGACAAAGTGACAACAATCGACCTCAATGTGTTTGGTCCTTTCATGAAACACTAGGTTTTGGGCAATATAGATGGCAGACTGATTATCACAATGCATAGGCATGGTTCCAGGTTGTCTAACACTAAGCTCTATCAGTAAATTTTGTAACTACACCATATCGCAGCTATATGAGCTATACCTCTATACTCAGCTTCAGCACTTAAGCGAGACACAACATTTTATTTTTTGCTCCTCCAAATCACCATATTTCCTCCAACAAAAGTACACTAGCTAGTAGTAGATTTCCTATCTCCTCGGTCACCAGCATACCTTAAGTCAGAGTATCCAGAAATATGTACATGTTCATATTTCCTATACACCAAACAGGTGCTCATAGATCTCGAACATCCTCGAGGGATTCTTCTCATTTTTATATATCACCTTCAGTGTATCCTACATGTCCTTAACAGTAGGCAGGAATATGACACTATCACTAATCTTCTCCTGTTAAAAAGGCATGTCATCACAAAATAATCTCTAATAAGCCAAGTCACATACGTGGGATCCGTATCAGCAGATGGGGCCTGTAAGAGGTGAGCCAATTTATTCTGAGTGCCAATGAATATGCGGGACCTTACGCTCATCATAGTTAGTTGGATCCATTCAACTTCACGGTAGTCTTCAACATTATCTTAGGGACAGAAGTTTCAGCCAACAGGGAGAAAATCATAGTAGAGGAGGAATTTGTAGTCTCAAACATAGTAACCAGTTAGAGAAATCATCAGAAAGATAGCCAGTGGTAGTAGTAAACAGCAGTAATGAAAAAAGTAAGTAACTTAGGTACCAGATGGAAGCATAAACAGCCTTAAAACGACGAGATCAGATGTAAAAAAAAATTAATTTTTAAGTAGTAGACAGAGCAGATCTTACCAAAAAAAGTCTTGTAGAGCATCAAGAAGATCAGATCAGAAATAAAAATCTAAGTTTTAAAGTAGTTGCAGTACTTTTTGGAGATGATGAAGTTGTTGAATGCTGAAGTTGGGGCGACAATCAGATGGAGGATCTTTGGAGGTGGGGCGACACTCCTTGGACACTTGGGGAAGTTGCGGCAATGAGTGGAAAATGTTGCGGCAATCCTTGGACACTTGAAGTGTTGCGGCACTCCTTGAAGTGTTGCGGTTGGAGAAATGTTGTGGCACTTCTTGAAGGCTTGTGGCAATCCTTGAAGCCTTGGAGAAGATGTTGCGGCAAGGAGAGGAAAGGAATTTTTTAGGGTTAGGGTTTTTCGTGGCTCTGATACCATGTAGAGAAATAGAAAACCTTAGAAGAAGATTGTATATTAGATGAAAGAGAGTTACAAGATATATATAGAAAACAATGAGGATATATGGGTAAATATGGGTAATTACCTAATAACTCAAATACTAATGATTTAACTTAACAGTAACCTTGGGTTAGAACTAGGGATACGAAATGGGACGGGTCGGGTCGGGCCAAGCCCGGACCCGCCTTCAAAATCTAGGCGGCCCGGAGACTCAGCCGGGGCCGGGCTGGGTTTTTAAAAACCCTATAAAAATTGAATAAAAATAAAAAAATGAAAAATTCTAAAAAATTCTTTAGAAATTCACATAAGGTGGTTCAGAAGAAATAATAAAATCTGAGGATGGTATTTCCGGTTGTGTAAATGAAAGTATTGGAGTGCCGGGTAAAGGTATTTGCAAATCAGATCATTCTTGACTAGTTAAATTTAAATTACGATTATACCTAGAAGAAGAGGGATTGCTAGAGCTTGCTGATAAAGAGTATGCATCCATTTTTAAACTAAAATTGACAATAATATAAATACCGGAATGTGAAAGAGCTTGAGAGAGTTTGAGCACTTGAAGATAGGTTGAGAGAACTTGAGAGAGCTTGAGGGAGCTTGATCACTTGAGAACTTGAGAGAACTTGAGAGCTTGATCACTTGAGAATTTAAGAGATATTTTTAGAGAATTTTTTGGTGATGAAATGAAGTGAGGAAGAATGGGTATTTATAGAGGGGAAGGGGTGATTAAAATGTAATTTTCTTTTGCAAAAATAAAAAATTCTGGCCAATATTCCCGTTGGTGGGGTTTGTAAAAAAAAAAAAAAATTACAACCCCCCAAACGGCTATTTTATGGGCCTATAATCCTGTTGGGGGTGGTTTGTTGAAAAAAAATCCCCCCAAAAAAAACCAAAAAAAAAAAAAAACAATGGGCCCAACGGCTAGAATTCTCGCCATTAGGCACCCGGCCCCGGCCGGGCCGTGGGCCATGATTACCAAACGCGGGCACGCCCCGGGTTTGTGGATGGACCTGGGCTGGGACACCCGGGTCGGGTACATGCGGGTCCTCCGGGCGGGCCGGGCCGTTCGAACCCCTAGTTAGAACTGCCTCACATAAAGATCCTTTTTGTTTCCGGTTCAAATTCATGCTTCTTTGAAAGCGGGGGTTTACACAGTTAGATCTGCAATATTTATGAGTTACCTGTGTGCTCAAACAGGTTAGGGTCCTTTCTGTATGATAGGCTCAAATGCTCCTTGATGTGCTCTTAGCAAATTTTTCTCAGTGACTATTTTAAAATTGTACGTCTCATTGACTCTGGAAACAGTTTTCTTGTTTTATGTAAACTGTGTCAGTTAGAACCTAGACATATCCAGATTTAACTCAATAAAGCCCTTCCATTTTTATGTGAGTTTATATCTGCCATGTTCGAAAATTCATGCAGTAGTATGCTGTAACCACCCATGATACACTCAATCTGTACATTTCTTGCATTGATCACACCTAAAGCTGATGTTCCTTGTATGGTTGACATATTTGTTTGTGTTACACAGTCCATTCATTGCTGGAAGATATCATAGCCTCGTAACTGAAAACGAGAGTTTCCCTAGTGACTTCCTCGAGATTACAGCATGGACAGAGGATAGATTAGTAATGGGTGTTCAACACAAGAAGTAGAAGCACATCCAGGTATGGAGACTAGTTTGCTTTTTGATCTGTGACCTGGTCATTCTACAGTAGGATTATCATTGCTATGCATGGCTTCTGAATAAGACCTAAAACTTGTAGCAATCTATTTAATAGAAAATTTGGTCACATAATGAGATTAGGAACGAAACATGTCAGAATAAATTTGTTGTGCGCAGAAACAACAACCACGTAGAGAAAACTCCTGAGCCAAGATGCAATAAGAAGTAGGGGGGCAATTCAGACCCGACCCGCCAGACCCGACCCGACCCGACCCAGAGTAAGTGGGTATGGGTTTGAGCTATACGGGTTTGGGTCGTAATCGGGTCGACCCACCAGACCCGATTAATAAATGGGTCGGGTCGACCCAAACCCACCAAACCCGCTAAGACCCATTTACCTTTTTATATTTTGATCCAGAGATTTTTTTTTGGGAATCATTTATCATTTCCGCTCAGGGACTTCATAATTTAGCTCTCCATCCTTTCTTCATCAAAATCCAATACACCATACACATTGCACAATCTTCTATGAAAAACTTAAAGCCCCTTAATTTAACTACATTCTCATAAATAAACAAAATTATATTGCATAAACAATCCCTGAGTTTGTCTCAATCCCACTAATACTTTCACCTTTATTTCAGAGAATAAGAAGCATTGCATTTGATATACATGATTTTATGATTTTTAACTTATTGAAACCAACATTATGCCACTGTCATCTACTTATAGAATGCAAGAATAAGGTTCCTACAAAACATTTACCGCTAACGGGTCGACCCAACCCGGCCGACCCATTTAGTTAAATGGGTCAAATGGGTCGGGTCGGGTCGACCCACATAATACTGGGTCGGGTTTGGGTTTGGATTTTTGACCCATATAAATAAATGGGTCGGGTCGACCCGACCCGATTATGGGTCGACCCATTTAAGACCCGACCCAATTAGACCCGACCCGACCCAATTGCCACCCCTAACCACCAACAGCAAAAAACAATTAAAACTGAGAAGAAAACCAAACACACAAATTTAACGAGGTTCGGCCAATTTCGCCTACGTCCTCGGGATAAGGAAGAAAGATTTCTAATTATTTGAGAATCAATTACAATTTGCAAGCATTATAAGCCTTACAAGCATTACCTATGAAGAGAGCTCTGCCTCTCTCATATACCCCAAGGAAAAACCCTAGGAATCAGTTTCCAATTTGGACTGATTTCCATTTGAGCACTTTCTGAAAAACAGCCCGAATCCGACTGTCGGTCGACCGGTCGGTCGACCGACCGAAGCACCGGTCGATCATGCCGGTCGACCGTGCCTAACCGAGAGTTAGGCACTTTCAGTCGGTCGACCGGACGGTCGACCGCTCTCCTTCAACCGGACCGGTCGACCGCTACACCCTGTGCACGTTGGTGCACGACGGTCGACCGGACCGGTCGACCATTCTGCTGCTGCTGCTGCTGATTCCTTGCTGCTGCTGATTCTTTGGCTCCTTGTCCTCGTCGACTTCCTCGACTTCCTCTCTCTCCCTACAATTCTCCACCTCGGTGAAGATTTCTCAAATCTGAGCCGAACTGAAATATATGAACCGTCGACTCGAAAGTGGCTGCAACAGTGTGGTTGCCTATGTACCCTGCCTAAGGGATCAAGCCATCCGTAGTTCATCCAAAGGAGCTTCAACAAGCTCATGCTACATGAAGGACATGGAGCAAAGTTTTACAATATGCAAACTTGACTCCTGACACCACCTTGGTAAGCATGTCGGCGGGATTCTCCATTGTGTGAATCTTCAACAACTCAATATCACCCTCATCTAGAATCTCTCGAACAAAATGGAACCTGACATCGATGCGCTTCGTCCGTGCATGATACACCTGGTTCTTGGCTAAATAAATAGCACTCATACTGTCATAGTTGATCTTCAGTAGATCCTGATCAACTCCCTAGTCATCAAGCAAGCCTTAAGCCAAATTGTCTCCTTCATAGCCTCCGTCATGGCCATATACTCGACCTCTGTAGTAGACAATGCGACGGTAGACTGTAGAATAGAGCGCCAACTAACCGTGCTTTAGATAATGTAAAGACATACCTCGTTGTAGACCGGCGCTTGTCAAGGTCACCAGTATAATCGGAATCAACATACCCAATACAATCCTGCTTTCCTGTGGAGTCCTTCTCGAATACCAGACCAACATCAATGGTACCTTTAATGTACCGCAGAATCCACTTCACTGCCTCCCAATGACCCTGTCCCGGATCATGCATATATCTACTGACCACAGAGACAGCTTGTGACAGATCTGATTTTGTACACACCATAGCATACATAAGACTACCAACTGCGCTAGTATATGGGACGTGAGTCATGTACTCACGTTCTTCAACATTCTTTGGAGACATAGTGGCAGATAACTTGAAATGAGGAGCCAGTTGTGTACTTACAGATTTCGCATCCTTGCCGATGTTGAACGTCTGAAGTACCTTTTGCAAATACCCCTTCTGTGTCAAGCTCACCCTGCCACTCCTTCGGTCTCGTGTGATTTTCATACCTAGCACCTTCTTTGCTTCACCAAGATTCTTCATCTCAAACTCAGAAAATAAATCCCTCTTCAGTGCATCAATTGCAGATCTAGACTTTGAAGCAATAAGCATATCATCTACATACAATAGTAAATAGATATACTCCCCTGTCGGTAGCTTGTTGTAATACACACATGGGTCATAGTGGCTACGTGTGTACTTCTTTCCTCTGATGAAGCTGTCGAATCGTTTGTACCACTGTCTAGGAGACTATTTTAATCCGTACAGCGACTTTTTCAGCTTACACACCATATCTTTTTTCCCTGCAGTCTTGAACCCTGTTGGCTGAGACATGTAGATCTCTTCATCTAGATCGCCATGGAGAAAGGCGGTCTTTACATCGAGTTGATCAAGGTCCAACTCGTACTGTGCCACCAAAGCCAATAAGATGCGAATTGACGAATGCTTTATAACAGGAGAAAATACCTCATTGTAGTCAATTTCTTCCCTTTGAGCATAGCCTTTTGCTACCAATCTGGCCTTGTAGCGCACCATATCTTCTTTAAGAGATCTCTGCTTCTTGCATACACCCACTTACAGCCTATCGCCTTCTTCCCTTTGGGCAACCTAGTGAGTTCCCAAGTGTCGTTCTTGTAAAGAGACTTCATCTCTTCTTCCATGGCTGCTTTGCGCATCTTCGACTCTAAACTGATTTCAACTTCTTTGAAGGTAGACGGAATAGCCTCCTCAACGACCGGAAGTGCATAAGTCACGACCATATCTGTAGTGAGCCAACCTGGTTTCCTTGTGTTTCTCCTTGGTCTTCTAACTGTAGTAGAGTCAGGAACATCACCCATGACCTGTTCTTGACCCTCTTCATCATCAGCATCTACCTCATCTGCTTGATCATTACCTTGTGTCACCCTAGGTATGATCCTTACTAATGCTGAACTTTCTAGAGATATTGGATTAGCATCATTCTCCACCTGCTGCGATACATCTTTGGTCTTGCTAGTCTCCACCTGCTGAGAGACCTTAGGCTTCAACATAGAAGCCTCATCAAATGTGACATCCCTGCTGAAAAGAAACTTCTTATCTGTAGGATCCCAGATCTTGAATCCTTTGATTTCCTTCTTGAAGCCGACGAATAAGCCCTTCTTTGCTCTTGGGTCTAGCTTATCTTCTTTAACATGATAATAGGCTGGACAACCAAACACCCTTAGCAAATCATAATCAGCAGCTATTTTTTCCGACCAAACCTCGATAGGAGTTTTCTCTCCTATCACAGACGACGGCAACCTGTTAATAAGTTAGCAAGTGTATGCCAACGCCTCAGCCCAGAAGTTCTTCGATAAATCGGCATTGGATAACATATAACGGACCTTCTCTAGCAAAGTCTTGTTCATCCTTTCTGCTACCCCGTTCTGTTGCGGTGTTTCCCTCATTGTGAAGTGCCTCTCTATGCCCTCATCAAGACATAGCTGAAGGAAATGATCAGACTTGTATTCTCCTCCATTATCTAAACGGAAGACCTTGATTTTTCTTCCCGTACTTCTCTCCAAGTTCTTCTTCCACTTCACAAACAATTCTAGGACTTCCCCTTTGTGTCTCATAGTATATACCTAACAACGCTTAGAATAATCATTAATAAATGACATAAAGTAATGGTTACCTCCAATTGATGCAGTCTTGGTAGGTCCCCAAACGTCAGTGTGAACATAGTCCAGAATCCCCTTGGTGCAATGTGTTGTTATGTCGAACTTCACCTTGGTCTTCTTTTCGATGATACAGTGTTCACAAAATTTCAACTTGCAGGTTCCGGCACCTTTCAATACTCCTTGTCTTGCAAGAGTTTGCAAAGACTTTTCTCCTGCGTGTCCCAGCCTCATATGCCATAGCCTGGTTAAGTCTTCATCTGAATCAGTAAAAGTCGCCACTTGTCCTGTAACAGTACTACCATTCAAGTAGTAAAGATTGTTCCTGCGAACGGCCTTCAATACCACCATCGAGCCTTTGGTCATATTAAGGACTCCTTCCTTTATTGACACCACAAGGCCCAATGCCTCCAAAGCTCCAACAGAGATAAGGTTTCTCTTTATTTGAGATACATACCTCACTTCCTTCAGTTCTCTTATCATCCCATCAAACATCTTGATCTGGATTGTCCCTACACCTTCCATGATATATGGATGATCATCGCCCATAACGACTGAACATCCCTCCAGCTTCTCAAAGCTAGAAAATCAATCCCTATTAGGGCACACATGGTATGTAGCTCCAGTATCCAATATCCACTCATTATCTCCTGAGTAGCCAACGATGGGAGTAGTGACAGAGAATGAGAAAACTGACGAGTCTGAGTCTGATCCACCTGCCTGTGAAGTACTGCTCTGAGTATTGGCCACCTTTGTAAGATTTGTCTCAGTTTTAGACTCCTTCGTTTTCCCTTTGACCTTTAGACAGTCAACTTTTCAGTGCCCTAATTCTCTGCAGAAAGTACACTTGTTCATCTTCAGATCTCGATAATCTGGCCTGGACTTCGATCTCCCTCTATCATCTTTGCCCTTCCTATGTGAACCCCTGCCTCTTATTGCTAGCGCCTCTGCGGATGAGCTTGCCTGAGAAGACTGCCTTTCCTTTCTCCTCATCTCATAATTTGCCAAAGCAGACGACACTTCATGATAGTCAAGGGACTGTCTACCATTTATGAAGGTTAAGGTAAAAGTCTCATACTCCTCTGCAGGAAGAGAGTTCAAGAGGATTACCGCTTTGTTTTCTTCATTTACCTCGACATCCACATTGACCAAATCCGTAAGAAGCTTCGTGTAGCGATTCAGATGTTCATTCACGGTGCATCCTTTCTTCATCTGAAACCCGTACAGCTTGCTCTTCAGCTGTAATCTGGATTCAATACTCTTGATCCGAAATTTTCTTTCAAGGATCTCCCACAAATGCCTAGTAGATGTTTCTGTAACACAAGATATTTGATGTCTTCTATTAGACACGATCTGATTAAGCCACACGCTGATCGGTTCATCTTCTCCCACTCTTCTTCAGTGGTTGTACTTTGCTTCTTCTCCAGACGCAGAGTATCTTCAAGATTTGATGCATTCAGCGCATCCATCACCTCGCACCTCCACATGCCAAAATTGTTTGTGCCATTGAATTTCACCACATCAATCCTCGGATGAGGATTCATGGTTCTCATAGATGTACTTTCTTCTGCCATCTCTTTGACTAGATCCTCTATGTAATGCGGAAAATCAAAGGAGTTAGATAAGCAACTTTAATAAAAATCAGATCTTTACCTCCTCACGAACCCTAGATGAGTTTCTGAATAGATCTACTCCTCAATTGATTCCTTTGAGTACTTCACGCACTGTTCTCAGATCGATACACGATCCCACAAACAGTCCCAACGCTGATCTGAGATCGACACACGATCTCCACCAAATCAGCAATAGATGTCCTTCGAATCACCAGATGATCCCACAACAAATCTGGGATGCTCTGATACCACTTGTTGTGCGCAAAAATAACAACCACGTAGAGCAAACCCTTGAGCCAAGATGCAATAAGAATTACCACCAACAGTAAAGAACAATTAAAACTGAAAAGAAAATCAAGCACACGAATTTAACAAGATTCGGCCAATTTCGCCTACGTCCTCGGGGCAAGGAAGAGAGATTTCTATTGATTTGATAATCAATTACAATTTGCAAGCATTACAAGCCTTACAAGTATTACCTATGAAGAGAGCTCTGCCTCTCTCATATATACCTCAAGGAAAAATCCTAGGAATCAGTTTTCAATTTGGACTGATTTTCAATTCAGCACTTTTCGAAAACAGCCCAAATCCGACTGTCGACCGACCCAAGCACCGGTCGACCGTGCCGGTCGACCGTGCCTAACCGAGAGTTAGGCACTTTCAGTTGGTCAACCGGGCGGTCGACCGCTCCCCTTCTGCGGTCGACCGGACCGGTCGACCGCTACACCCTGTGCACGTTGGTGCACGACGGTCGACCGGACCGTCGACCGTTCTGCTGCTGCTGCTGCTGATTCTTTGGCTCCTTGTCCTCGTCGACTTCCTCGACTTCCTCTCTCTTCCTACAAAATTGCAATCCATAAATTACCAACAAGAAATTTTTCTTTCAACTTAAAGACATAAATCACGGTCCAAAGCCCTTGAATCTATCTCTTCTGACCTCCACTTTCTTTGCATAAAATCGTCTAATGCCTGTAGAATCATTTCCTATGGAGGTTTTGGTTTTATTGCCTTAGAGCAAAACTTTTGGTTCTTTGTCAAATCAGATTTTGTCATAGTTTGCTTGACCATCACCTTATGTATGTACTATTATGACAATTATGCTTGGAAAAGCAATTTCCATGGAACTTTCCAAGTGAAAGACACATAGATGTAAATTCCATGTGGAAGACCTAAACTATAATCTCAGTTCAGGTTAAAGTTTGAATTTTAAGGGACCTAAATTATATTCCCACCTGCCCGTTTGTGGACCCTTCCAGCTGCTGCAGTCACATGCAAGAAGTAACTGTTTCAGTTAATGTTGGTGAACATGTTTTGCTTTCTTCCTTTACAAGTAGTTGCGATTTAATTTCCGGCAAATTCCACCCTTTACTTGCAATTGCAGTTGATGTTTTATTTCTTCTTTCTTTTTTCTAGTAAATTATTTTAGCTTTCTACGTTTCTGATCCTGGTTACTTCTAATTGGTAGATTTTTAATGATGCTGGGAGTTCAGTTCCATCCTGAAAGCATCATAACCCAAGAGGGCAAAACAATCATAATCAATTTCATCAAGCAAATTGAGAAATTCGAGTTGGAATCTCAGAAGTGAAGGCAGCCCTGGAGAAAATTTCTGGCAAGTCTAAATGTGAAATGTTTTGTCCTTAAGTTGTGAGGTTTTACTGTGGGCTTGCATTTTGGGTTTTATTGGCACTGAAAAATAGAAGAACAGAAGTTTTTTCACTCGGCAAATGTAACTTTTCCCCGGGACATTATTGGGTATATCATAATTATTAAGCATACTTGGTATAATATGTCTTTGCTCTTGTCCATTCTTTGTCTTTATGAAATCTTTGGTATCATTCCTGTAGTTGTATCCAATTCAGATCCAAGTATAATGACATTGTGGGTGGCACATGATGGATGGGATGTATCATTGTCTTGAACAAAACTTTCAATGAACTCCACAGGAACTGCACAAAAACTGAAAGAGCAGGAGCTATCTCAGGCATTACTTTTCTTCAAATTTGTTTCTTTTGTTATATTTTACTGAACGAAACTCGTAGTCTGAACTTCATTTTTAGAGCAGAAGAGTCCTAGCTCTCCCTCTCTCTCTCTGTTAAAACTTTCAAGTACCAACCATCAATTTCTTTGTATTCCTCTCAAGAACAATAAACCAAATATCACATAGATGTTGTCAGTAAACCATCAAAAGAGTTCTATATACCTTCAGAACCCTATTAGATTTACTCCATTTTACAAACAAATAACAAGACCGCCCACACCCCTCCTCAATATTAGCTCTAGCCAATTGAAGCAACTTAAAGTGCCACATCTTTCCGATCCACCGGGCTCCGCCGGCGCCGGCTCCTCCCGCGGCCATGACGGCGACCATCGCCGAATCCAATACTACCATCAACTTTATAATGCCGACCAACTTTACTCCGGTAGGTGCCACACTCCGGTGGAGGAACCGGGTATCGCTTGCTGTCGTAGCAATAGAAATAGGTTATATGGTCTCGACGGAATCCCCGCATCGCCGTCCGCTCCCCCGACGACATTGCCGGCGCATTGTAGTGAGCTGCATTGCCCTCAGTGTTAACGCAACTGGTCACTAAGTTCTCAATGGGATCCATTGCACAACCCTGGAGGACGAGGTCGGTAAACTCGGCGATGTAAGGGGCATAATTGTAATTGACCTTGTATCGGCCCCCGGATGTAGCCCAACTGGATCCATCCCATATTGTGGCATAGAGAGACATGGGCTTTGAGGGGAAGGCCTCCCCCATTGACTCTCTCTCGATCTCTCTAATGGGAATGCTGTCAACGTAAAATCTAGAAAAAAGAAGAAACAAAATTAGATATAACTCGTTGATTCAGATATTGGCCGATTTTAATATATATATCTACAATATTGTATCAAATTTGAAGTAATTTATACAATATTAAACTTATAATATCGGCCGACATCAAGACCGATATTGACAATATCACCGATATTCCATATGTTAACAAATGAGATTATTGATATTTATACTAAAAACTGTACTGGAATTCTAAACCAAGATATAAATGCACAATTTAGAGGAGAATTTTAAAAAAAATTATGCTATAAGATAAGACTACTTATTAATTTCCTTGACAAACCATGTGGGAAATAACTTGGTTGACAAAGAAAGAATATTTATTTGCCTAAAGAGAGAGTGCAAAAAAGGAATATATTCTTCTTAAACTCAATTTTAGAAAAGAACACAAGAAAATGGTAAATATTGTTTCTACATCTATAAAATGATTCCTCAATATTTTATAAGAAAGAAAGAACTTACATGATTTGGGTGTGGGTCCAAAGAATGGAATATTGATGGAAATCTTGAGTTGGATCAAACCAGAGATCATATCTCTCCTCTCTTCCAATTGAAGTGCTCCCATTTCCATACACATTGGTCTGAACTCTCCATTCCCTTCCTCTTATATTCCCCAAGAACTCAAAGTCCAGCTCATCATGGGTCTTCTCAAATACATCCCCATTTGACATCTACACAATGAAAAATATTTATTTAAGAACAAAATAATTAAGGCCAACTGGATTATAACAGTTCATCAATTCTGTATTTAGAGATAATTAGTTTATAAAGTAATGTGTAAGAAAAACTCAGATGTTATATTTGAAGAAAACTGAAGAAATTGCAGTTTCTTAAGTAGTTGGTTTAATAACTAATAAAAGTTAATTAATTTACAAAATGCCAATGGGTTCCACCAATCTGAGCAAAAAAGGGACAAAAAACAAACTTTTGAGATTGAAACAAAGAAACAAGGACAAAATCTAATTGGGTTCCTCAGAAAATGAAAATTAACAACATTTAACATTAAAAATCTTCTCTTTTTCTCATAGGTCAGAAGATTAAGAATCCAATTTGGTTCCTCTTAAAGAGAAGGTTTTTAAAAAAAAAAGTGAACTTCTCAGCATTTTTCATTGATAAAATCATAACAATTTTTTTAAAAAAAAAGAATGAATCTAAAAGCCAATATTCTCATTATAAAATTTAAGGAAATCAAATTTATATTATACATTAAAAAGAAAGGGAAAAAATGAATTTTTTAAAAATAAAATCAATGAAATAATACACACATAGAAGGCAACAACAACGCCAGCGGAGTAATCCGAGGGGAGCCTGATGGAAGCACTGAAGAAGCCATGCAAGTAAAGGTCTTGAGAGACGAATCCAGATCCTGGGTATTTTTGAAAACAACCCAATCAATTAATAAATTGGGAAACAAACTAAAAAAAAGAAGAAGAAATTAGAGAAGATAATAATATTAATAGTTATAAAAAGAAACCTGTTCTCTGATCAAGAGAGAGATGAACAGTCCTGCCCTCTCGAAGGAGCATGAGATTGCTATCACCAAAGACCTGATTGTATCCTTCATCAAAGGACAAAGTTGACAGGCTCTGAATAGAAGTCAATGAAGCAGAAGAGAAGAGAAACAGAGAAGAGAGCAAGAGAAGAGACCAGAACAAAGAACCCATCTTGTTTCTTTTTTTTGTTTCAGTGTAGAGTTGTTTTTTTTTTTTTTTTGCTTCTCTCTGTGCACTGCACTGAAGTCAGTTAATTGGTTGAGAATTTAAACTGTCGTGCAGAAGAGAGAGAAAATGCAGAGCACACGAGATTGATTGTGCCTTTAATTGGTGGCTAATAGCCTGGCAGTGGACTGGGGCCACTGGGCTTTCTCTTTCCCTCTCCCTTCCTTGGAGTTTTGCATCTTGCACCCCCTCACAATTTTTTTTTCTTTTGTGAGTGACATCACTTGTGGATATATTTACATAAATTGATAAAAAATCTTTAACTTTTATTGTATGGTGACCTTGAACCTAAGACTTCTCATAATCCAACAACGTTCTTTGATGTTGAGAGGGCCAGTGACTAAGTGCATTTATTCTAGAGATCACAATTTTGAATCTCTTATTTATGAACTTTCCTATTTTTCATTTTTTTTTTAGTTGATACGATAGATAACTTTCTCACGCAAACTAAGCTAATTCCTTTCAAATCGTTCTTGATATTTTCTGAATTAAAATTTAATTTTGGTCATATAAGAAACATATAATTTGGATGACAATCATCCATCTTATTCCATAAAAGAAGCGTATTTTACCCCGACCAGTCACTGAGAAAATGCTTTCAATGTTGGGTTAATAGTTACAATTATTTTTTATTTTTAAAACAAAAATGATTTCTTTACATTATTTCTCACAACTCGATGCTCATCGGCAAAGTTAGTAAAGATACGCATAAGGTGGTCGGCCTCTTTTGCTTCTCTGATATTGGGAGGAGGTCTATCGACAATCAGCAAGGGGAAGAGGACTACGTCGGTGCTGGATCAGGGCTCACCGGAAGAGCTACCCGGCGGCCATGACGAGCAGCTCCAAGCTATCGTGGCTTCTTCCGAGCAAGTGAGAAAGGAGGGTAGTAGCCATTGCCGAGGGCAGAGGAGAAAGCGGACGGTTGGACACGACTCGTGGAGTTGACGCAATTTCAATTTGATGACGGTAACCCGAACCGATTTGTTAGAGAATGCCCTAAGAATAAAATGGGTATCAATGTTAAAGAGCGGGGCAAGAGAGGAGCATAAGCGAGTGGGGGGTATCTGGATGCCACCAATCAGCTTATCAGCGTGGATTTTATTTCGAACTTGGTCGGCGAGGGGATTCTGAATAGTGTCTCAAATGAGTTTGCAAACATTTTGGGTCTATTCCCCCTAGCGGGTCACAGGAATAGAAGCGTAAGAGGAAGAAAAAAGGATTCTGACAAGCTCGTAGGCGGAGGAGAGAGTTTTTTAGTAGGGGGATATATGAGGAGGGAGTGGGAGTGAGGCTAACGATTTTGCGTCAAATAAGTTTTTGACAGATCGGGTTGGGTTGAACTCAGCATCACTATTTAGATCATGTTGGCACCTGGATGAAAAGCGGATACATCATCAAGACGTCTGAAAGTAAGGTGGCCCCTCTGGGAGTTTTTCTTTTTTTAGGTGGATCAATTTTACATTTTTACATCTTTATTCCCTCCATTTTTGGAGATTGTTTCGTTAAATACTTAATAATAAAACACCGGGAGGCTTGCTGGGTGTAACAATATCAATATGAAAAGATCTAGCCCACACACTAGTATTTATACTGGTAGGAAAGTCAAAAAAAAAAAAAGAAAGTCAAAGAGAAGAGTCCAGAACAGAAGAGGAAAGAACAGTCCGGGGCCACTGACAGCACTCCTCCAGGGTCACCCCAAGGACACTTCCTGAGACAGCTCCTTAAGGACTGCACCCGTGACTCCCAGATGACTCCTCCCCGAGGACCAATTCCGAGCACTTCGGCTCCGGAAGCACTGCTCGGGGTTACTCTGAGTCCAATAATTTGGAGTTACCTCCGAACACACACAAATCAAAAGGAGATTAAAAAAATGTAGCAGGTCAAGGAACCCCTTGAATGGAGTTGCATTCATGTCCGCAGATTGTAGAAGGGGAGGATATATGAGGAGGGAGTTGGAGTGAGGCTAACGATTTTGTGTCAGAGGAGTTTGCGACAGATCGGGTTGGGCTGAACTCAGCAACGTTATTTAGATCACATTGGCACCTAGAAGAAAAGCGGGTACATCGTCAAGACATCTGAAAGTAAGGTGGTCTCTCTGGGAGTTTTTCTTTTGTCCGGGTGGAACAATTTTATATTTTTACATCTTTGTTCCCTCCATTTTTTGGGGATTGTTTCTTTAAGTACTTAATAATGAAATGCCAGGGGACTTCCTAGGTGTAACAATATCAATATGAGAAGATCTAGCCCACACACTAGTATTTATAGTGGTAGTAAAGTCAAAGAAAAGAAAGTCAAAGAGAAAAGTTCAGAACAGAAGAGAACAGAACGGTCCGAGGCCACTGACTGCACTCCTCCAAGGTCGCTCCAAGGACACTCCCCGAGACATCTTCCCAAGGACTGCACCCCCAACTCCTAGATGACTCCTCCCCGAGGACCAATTCTGAGCACTCCGACTTCGTAAGCACTGCTCGGGGTCACTTCAAGTCCAATAATTTGAAGTTACTCCGAACACACACAAAACCAAAAGGAGATTCAAAAATGTAGCAGGTCAAGGAGTTTGCGACAGACAGGGTTGGACTGAACTCAACAACGCTATTTAGATCACATTAGCACTTGGATGAAAAGCGGGTATATCGTCAAGACGTCTGAAAGTAAGGTGGTCCCTCTAGGAGTTTTTCTTTTTTCTGGGTGAATCAATTTTATATTTTAACATCTTTGTTCCCTCCATTTTTGGGGATTATTTCGTTAAGCACTTAATAATGAAACATCGGGGGGCTTGTTGGGTGTAACAATATCAATATGAAAAGATCTAGCCTACACACTAGTATTTATAGTGGTAGGAAAGTCAAAGAAAAGAAAGTCAAAGAGAAGAGTCCAGAACAGAAGATAACAGAACAGTCTGAGGCCACTGACAACACTCCTCCTGGGTCACTCTGAGGACACTCCCTAAGACAGCTTCCCAAGGACTGCACCCCCAACTCCCAGATGACTCCTCCCCGAGGACCAATTCCGAGCACTCTGACTCCATGGGCACTGCCCGGGTTCACTCCGAGTCCAGCAATTTGGAGTTACCGAACACACAAGAATCAAAAAGAGATTCAAAAATGTAGCAGGTCAAGGAGTTTGTGATAGATCGGGTTGGACTGAACTCAGCAACGCTATTTAGATCACGTTGGCATCTGGATGAAAAGCGGGTACATCGTTAAGACGTCTGAAAGTAAGGTGGTCCCTCTAGGAGTTTTTCTTTTTTTCGGTTGGATCAATTTTATATTTTTACATCTTTGTTTCCTTTATTTTTGGGGATTATTTCGTTAAGTACTTAATAATGAAATGCCGGGGAGCTTGCTGGGTGTAACAATATCAATATGAAAAGATCTAGCCCACACACTAGTATTTATAGTGGTAGTAAAGTCAAAGAAAAGAAAGTCAAATAGAAGAGTTCAGAACAGAAGAGAACAGAACAGTCCGAAGCCACTGACAGCACTCCTCCAGGGTCGCTCCAAGGACACTCCCCGAGACATCTTCCCAAGGACTGCACCCCCAACTCCTAGATGACTCCTCCCCGAGGACCAATTCCGAGCACTCCGACTCCGTAAGCACTGCTCGGGGTCACTTCGAGTCCAATAATTTGAAGTTACTCCGAACACACACAAAACCAAAAGGAGATTCAAAAATGTAGCAGGTCAAGGAGTTTGCGACAGACAGGGTTGGACTGAACTCAGCAACGCTATTTAGATCACGTTAGCACTTGGATGAAAAGCGGGTATATCGTCAAGACGTCTGAAAGTAAGGTGGTCCCTCTAGGAGTTTTTCTTTTTCTGGGTGGATCAATTTTATATTTTTACATCTTTGTTCCCTCCATTTTTGGGGATTATTTCGTTAAGCACTTAATAATGAAACATCGGGGGCTTGTTGGGTGTAACAATATCAATATGAAAAGATCTAGCCTACACACTAGTATTTATAGTGGTAGGAAAGTCAAAGAGAAGAGTCCAGAACAGAAGAGAACAGAACAGTCTGAGGCCACTGACAACACTCCTCCAGGATCACTCTGAGGACACTCCCTAAGACAGCTTCCCAAGGGCTGCACCCCCAACTCCCAGATGACTCCTCCCCGAGGACCAATTCCGAGCACTCCGACTCCATGAGCACTGCCCGGGTTCACTCCGAGTCCAGCAATTTGGAGTTACCGGACACACAAGAATCAAAAAGAGATTCAAAAATGTAGCAGGTCAAGGAGTTTGCGATAGATCGGGTTGGACTAAACTCAGCAACGCTATTTAGATCACGTTGGTATCTGGATGAAAAGCGGGTACATCGTCAAGACGTCTGAAAGTAAGGTGGTCCCTCTAGAAGTTTTTCTTTTTTTCGGGTGGATCAATTTTATATTTTTACATCTTTGTTCCCTTTATTTTTGGGGATTATTTCGTTAAGTACTTAATAATGAAACGCCGGGAAGCTTGCTGGGTGTAACAATATCAATATGAAAAGATCTAGCCCACACACTAGTATTTATAGTGGTAGGAAAGTCAAAGAAAATAAAGTCAAAGAGAAGAGTCCAGAACAGTCCGAGGCCTCTGACAGCACTGCTCCAGGGTCACTCCAAGGACACTCCCCGAGACAGCTCCCCAAGCACTGCACCCCAACTCCCAACTGACTCCTCCCTGAGGACCAATTCCGAGCACTACGACTCCGTGAGCACTGCTCTGGTCACTCCGAGTCCAACAATTTGAAGTTACTCCAAACACACACACAAAATCAAAAAGAGATTCAAAAATGTAGCAGGTCCGAGGCCACTGACCCTTTAAGTGGAGCTGCATTCATATCTGCATGTCGTAGGCGCACGCCACCCGAGCTTGGTTTGGCTCGACGCATGTGTGCACGTGTGGCAAGGGGGCCTATGGCCTAACACTCATAATAATAAGCTTTGAAAGAGCTGGTTTATATATACTACTCAAACTTTCATCCATCTAATGTAGGAGTAAAAATCAAAAGCAAAAGTGAGAGAACTTAAGTTTTCCACCTAAATCAAACACATCCAACCTCCATCTTCAAACCATCATAACTCTCTCAATTCTTGTCGTAATTAGATGATTCAAGAACACTGGAAAGATTTTCGAGTCACCTACAACTCTTATGGGATAGCAAATCCATATGAGATCTCTAATCAGGTCTGGTCCTCCATTGAAGTCTGCTAGTCTACTATGATCTGCTCAATATGTTGGAGGAGAGAGGATATTAAAGGAGGTGATGTCATGCCAAGTGCCGTCGAAGATCGCCAAGGAAGTCGACGATGAGAGGCAAAGGGACAGCGGCAGGAAATAGCAGCAGCAGCAGAAGACAGGAAGGTCGGTCGACCGGCCCGGTCGACCGACGTGCACAGCATGCACAGAGATTTGGGGCGGTCGACCGAAGTGCTCTGACTGTAGGACCAAACTCTCGGGTTTTCTGGGTCGACCGGCCGGTCGACCGGAATAGACTGACTGTAATCAACCCAACTCTCGGGTTTTCTGGGTCGACCGCTGGGTCGACCGAAAGAAGGGGTCGGTCGACCGTCCCGGTCGACCGACAGTTGGGTTTTGGGTGAAATCTGCTGATCCTGATGTGGGGTATTTAAGCCTAAAGTTGATTCTAGGGTTTTGTATCTCTGTGAAAAAGGATTAGCTCTGAGTTCTCTTGCATTCAAAGAGAAGAAGAGATATTGTAATCATCTTCCTAATATAAATCTCTCCATTGATTGCCCCGAGGACGTAGGCATTGAGGCCGAACCTCGTTAAATCTCGTCTTTGTGATTTGTGTGTTCTTCGTGTAATTGTTGGGTTGTTCTTTGTGCTGGAGATCTTGGGATTCTCTATTGTTTGGTTGTTGTGATTGGATTGCGCGCACAACAAGTGGTATCAGAGCATCCGGGTTGCACTTGGGATTTTTGAGAATTCGAAGGGCTCGAGATCTGATTCGGTGGAGATCGTGTGTCGATCTCGTATTGGAGGTATTGGGTGTTCGAGGAGATCGTGTGTCGATCTCAGAAGGACGCAAGGAGGGTTCGTTGAATCTGTGTTGAAGTAGATCCAGTGGGAAACTCGTTCTAGGGTTTCAAGGGTCAGGTAAAAATCCTATTTTTATCTGAGTAGAGATCTATTTTCAAGTTAGTTGATCTTCCGCATAGATAGAGAATCAGGAAAAATCTCAATGGCAGAAGAAACTGCATCTGTTAAGACAATGAATAATCACCCAAGGATTGAAGTTGTTAAGTTTAATGGGACTAACAATTTTGGTATGTGGAGATGCGAGGTTATGGATGCGCTGAATGCATCAAATCTCGAAGACACTCTCCTACTGGCGAAGAAGAAGAACACTACCACTGATGAAGACTGGGCGAAAATGAACAGATCGGCATGTGGCTTAATACGTTCATGCTTGTCACAAGACATAAAATACCTTGTGCAACATGAGACGTCAGCGAAGAAACTGTGGGAAAACCTTGAAAAGAAGTACCTGACGAAGAGTGTAGAGTCTAGGTTGCAACTTAAGAGTAAGCTGTATCAGTTTCGGATGAAGAAGGAGAGCACAGTAAATGAGCACATCAACCGATATACGAAGCTTCTTACAGATCTGCTAAATGTGGATGTCACGGTAGATGAGGAAGATAAGGCGGTCATCTTTCTGAATTCGCTTCCTGCAGAGGAGTACGAGACATTCACACTGACCTTCATTAATGGAAGGCAGAGCTTAGATTATGATAAGGTGTCGTCTGCATTGATGAGTTATGACAAAAGGAAGAATGAGAGGCATCCTTCTCAGTCAGGGTCATCGGCGGAGGCATTGGAAGTAAGAGGCAGAGGTTCATCAAGGAAGGGAAAGGAGATTACAGGAAGATCGAAATCCAGGCCGGGATTCAGGAATCTCAAGAAAAATCAGTGCGCCTTCTGCAAAGAGTTTGGGCACTGGAAGGTAGACTGTCCAAAGTTCAAGGGAAAGAAGAAAGAATCAAAATCTGAAGCAAATCTCGCAAAAGTGGTAAAAACTGCAAGCAGCAAATCACAGGCAGATGGATCAGATTCGGATTCTTCAGTATTCTCGTTTTCAGTTACCACTCCCGTCATTGGCTACTCGGGTGAGAACGAGTGGATCTTGGACACAGGTGCAACATATCATGTATGTCCTCATCGAGACTGGTTTACCAGTTTCGAGAAGTTGGAAGGGTGTTCGGTCGTCATGGGCGATGATCATCCATGCATCATGGAGGATGTTGGCACTATTCCAATCAGGATATTTGATGGGATGGTGAGGGAGCTGAAAGAGGTGAGATATGTACCTCAGCTGAAGAGGAACTTGATCTCTGTAGGAGCTTTAGAATCATTGGGTCTTGGAGTATCTATTAAGGAGGGAGTTCTTAAAATGACAAAGGGCTCGATGGTGGTGTTGAAGGCCGATCGCCGGAACAACTTGTATTACTTGAGGGTAGTACAATGACAGGGCAGGTGGCAGCTTCTACCAGTCAGAAGGAAGATTCAACCCGGCTGTGGCACATGAGGCTGGGACAAGCAGGGGAGAAATCAATGCAAACTCTTGTGAAGAAAGGGTGGCTGAAGGGTGCTGAGACCTGCAAGTTGGATTTATGTGAACATTGCATCATCGGCAAGAAGACCAAGGTGAAGTTTGGCACAGCTTCACACTGCACGGAGGGTATTCTTGACTATGTTCACACGGATATATGGGGACCTACCAAGACTGCATCGATTGGAGGTAACCACTATTTTGTGTCGTTCATTGATGACTACTCTAGGCGATGTTGGGTGTACACTATGCGACACAAAGATGAAGTCCTAGAGCTGTTTGTGAAGTGGAAGGCTAATCTGGAGAGAAGCACGGGAAGGAAGGTCAAGGTCCTCCGTTCTGACAATGGAGGAGAGTACAAATCGGATCCTTTTCTACAGCTATGCCTTGATGAGGGCATAGAGAGGCACTTCACAGTACGGGAGACTACGCAACAAAATGGGGTGGCTGAAAGGATGAACCGGACTTTGCTAGAGAAGGTTCGGTATATGTTATCCAATGCAGGACTGCCAAAGAAGTTTTGGGCTGAAGCTTTGGGGTATGCATGCCATCTTGTGAACAGGTTGCCGTCGTCTGCAATAGGGGGGAAGACTCCTCTTGAAGCTTGGTCAGGAAGAACTGCTGAGGACTATGATATGCTAAGGGTTTTCGGATGTCCAGCCTACTACCATGTCAAAGAAGACAAGTTGGACCCAAGAGCAAAGAAAGGGGTGTTCGTTGGCTTCAAGCGAGGAATCAAGGGGTTCAAGATTTGGGACCAAAAGGACAACAAGTTCATAATCAGCAGAGATGTCACATTCGATGAGGCTTCTCTGATGAAGCCTACGGTCTCTAAGTAGGTGGAGACCAGTAAGACCAAGGAGCTATTGCAGCAGGTGGAGAGTGATGCAGATCCACCATCTCTAGAGGATTCAGTATCAGTTCGGATCATTCCTGAGGTGACACAGGGTGGTGATCAAGTAGCTGAAGAAAATGCTGAAAATGTTGAAGAGGATCAGGAGCAGGTCATGGGTACTGTTCCAGATTCTACTGCAGTTGGAAGACCACGGAGGAATACTAGGAGACCGGGTTAGCTCACCACTGATATGGTCGTCGCGTATGTACTTCCAGTTGTTGAAGAGGCTATTCCATCTACCTTCAGGGAAGTTGAGATCAGTTCGGAAGCAGAGATGTGGAAAGAAGCCATGAATGAAGAGATGCAATCTCTTTACAAGAACAACACATGGGAACTTACTAAGTTGCCCAAGGGGAAGAAGGCCATAGGGTGCAAGTGGGTATTTGCTAAGAAGTAAGGATCTCTTCAAGAAGATGTTGTGCGCTACAAGGCAAGACTGGTGGCTAAAGGCTACGCTCAGAGAGAAGGAATCGACTACAACGAGGTGTTCTCCCTGGTAGTTAAATACTCATCTATTCAGATTCTATTGGCTTTGGTGGCGCAGAATGAGTTGGAACTTGACCAACTTGATGTGAAGACCGCCTTTCTTCACGGCGATCTTGAGGAGGAGATCTATATGACACAGCCCACAGGTTACAAAGCTGCAGGGAAGGAAGAGTTAGTATGTAAGCTACAGAAATCGCTGTACGATTTGAAGCAGTCTCCTAGACAGTGGTACAAGCGATTTGATGGCTTCATCAGGAAGAAGAAATATACACGTAGCCATTTCGACCCATGTGTGTACTACAACAAGTTACCATCAGGTGAATATATCTATCTACTTCTTTATGTAGAAGATATGTTGATTGCTTCTAGGTCGAGATCTGCAATTGACTCTCTGAAGAAGACGTTATCGTCAGAGTTTGAGATGAAGGACCTGGGGGAAGAAAGGAAAGTATTGGGCATGGAGATCACTAGAGACAGGAAAGTTGGCAGGATAAGTTTGACACAGAAGGGCTATTTGGAGAAGGTACTGCAGAGGTTTAATATCAGCAAGGATACTAAGTCTGTTAGTACACCTATGGCGCCGCACTTTAAATTGTCAGCAAAGATGTCTCCAAGGAGTGTTCAAGAGCGTGAGTACATGTCTCATGTTCCATATGCCAATGCTGTGGGTAGCTTGATGTATGCTATGGTGTGTACGAGGCCGGATCTATCACAGGCAGTCTCCATGGTGAGCCGATACATGCATGATCCTGGACAGGGTCATTGGGAAGCTGTGAAATGGATTCTGAGGTACATCAAGGGAACCGTTGATGTAGGCCTAGTATTCGAGAAGGACAACACCGGAAAACATGAGTGCATAGGGTATGTGGACTCAGATTATGCAGGTGATCTTGACAAACGCCGGTCGACGACGGGATATGTCTTCACATTCTCACAGGCACCGGTGAGTTGGCGCTCCACACTTCAGTCTACCGTCGCGTTGTCGACTACAGAGGCTGAATACATGGCTATGACAGAGGTCATGAAGGAGGCAATCTGGCTTCAGGGGTTGCTTGATGACTTGGGCGTGGAACAGGATATATTGAAGATAAACTGTGACAGCATGAGTGCCATCTACTTGGTAAGGAACCAGGTCTATCATGCAAGGACGAAGCATATTGATGTCAGGTATCACTTTGTTCGGGAGATTCTAGAGGAAGGTGACATTGACTTGATGAAGATTCACACTTCGGAGAATCCGGCCGATATGCTAACAAAGGTGGTGTCAGGGGTGAAGTTTGCACACTGCAAAGACTTGCTCCATGTCCTTCAGGTGAATTGAGCTTGCTGAAGCTCATGTGGATGAACTACGGACGGCTTGATCCCTTGGGCAGGGGTACGTAGGCAACCATGTTGGTGCAACCGCTATCGAGTCGGAATTCGGCTCAGATTTGGAAATCTTCACCGAGGTGGAGAATTGTTGGAGGAGAGAGGATATTAAAAGAGGTGATGTCATGCCAAGTGCCGTCGAAGATCGCCAAGGAAGTCGACGATGAGAGGCAAAGGGACAGCGGCAAGAAATAGCAGCAGAAGTAGAAGACAGGAAGGTCGGTCGACCGGCCCGGTCGACCGACGTGCACAACATGCACAGAGATTTGGGCGGTCGACCGGCCCGGTCGACTGAAATGCTCTGACTGCAGGACCAAACTCTCGGGTTTTCTGGGTCGACCGGCCGGTCGACGGAATAGACTGACTGTAATCAACCCAACTCTCGGGTTTTCTGGGTCGACCGCCGGGTCGACCGGAAGAAGGGGTCGGTCGACCGTCCCGGTCGACCGACAGTCGGGTTTTGGGTGAAATCTGCTGATCCGCTGATGTGGGGTATTTAAGCCTAAAGTTGATTCTAGGGTTTTGTATCTCTGCGAAAAAGGATTAGCTCTGAGTTCTCTTACATTCAAAGAGAAGAAGAGCTATTGTAATCATCTTCCTAATATAAATCTCTCCATTGATTGCCCCGAGGACGTAGGCATTGAGGCCGAACCTCGTTAAATCTCGTCTTTGTGATTTGTGTGTTCTTCGTGTGATTGTTGGGTTGTTCTTTGTGCTGGAGATCTTGGGATTCTCTATTGTTTGGTTGTTGTGATTGGATTGCGCGCACAACACAATAGTCAACACGCATATACGTATATATACACACACACATCATTACAACAAAACTCTTAGCAATATATAAACACATACATTTATATGTATATCAACACATTCATACATGAAAAAAAAAATATGAAATGAACTTTCAAAACATCAGGGTGTTACATTTGATCTCACGGTCTTTTTCTAAAAAAATAAAGCCGTCTCCTCTTGACAGAAAATGCAAAAAATGAGGGTGTAACAAAATAGAACTCACTGTGACCAATTACATAAAAAATAAAAGAATCAAAAATTAGAAAAACAAAATGGATTTGTTGAATATATTTTATAGTGTTGGGAAAATAAAATGGAGGAATATGGGAACGTCGTGGGAAGGTAATGGCCACAAAAATAGCATCCGACCAAGGCGCCACCTCTTTCCAAGCCCAAAACGTCGCATTTATAAAATCCACACTTTTTACTCAAAATAGTTTTTAAAAAGGTTTTTCTTATATTGACATCTTTTTTAATTCCATACTTTTATATTTCCGAAATCTTCATATTCACGTATCAATCTCTCAAATTTAATAAACTTGAATACAAAATTAAAAAAAATTTCAGATATGAACAAAATTCTTATTTTAAAAAACTCCTGTAATCTTTGTCTAATTCCTTGAATGGCAAATTTTGAGCTGCTTTGGTTGCTGAGTTTGGGGATCTGATTTGCTTCTTGCAAGAGCAAACACAGCACATGACACGTGCCTCCTTTTCTATTTAAAATTGAAAATAGCAAGCTTCATGAAGGGCCTCTTTGGTTAAGGGTGGAAGTGAGGAAGTGAAGAAGTGAGGAAGTGGTGATAATTCCCTTTGGAACTTGGGAATTGGTTAGTAAGTTTTCCGGTGTTTGGATATTGTTGGGAAGTGTGGTTTGAAAAATGTTATGTCTTTTCTGGTGTTTGGATGATAATATGAAAGTGGAAGTGAAAAAGTTGACCACAAAGTTGACCGCAAAATAATATTAAAATAAAAATTAATTAAGAAAAATAAAAATGGATTGTAATTAGAATGCAAGTGGGATTTATATAATAAAAAAATTAGCTGTTTTGTGTTACAACTATTACAAATGAGATTTACATAACCACAAAATTAACTGTAGCACTCTGGAAGTGAGGAAATGATTGTGTAAAAGAGAAAAAGAAAAGGAAAAGGGGTTTTCTTATTTTCCTTTTCCGGTGTTTGGATAGATAAGAAAGTGAGCAATTATACTTCCTCATTTCCTTACTTCCGCCCACTTCCTTGCAACCAAACACACCCAAAATGGATTATATTTTGAAGATTACAGAGCGGCTCTAAAGAATAAGATGTAGATATAACATATCATATATATTTTTTTGGCTAAATTAACAAAAATTATCATAAACTTTCAAAATTTTCAGGATGCAATCTTATTGATTTGGTGATAAAGTGTTCCTGAGTACGCAGTGTGGCGCTCAAGACGAGAGCTCATAGAAACAAATTCCCAAATTTGTTTTTGTTTTTCTTTCTCATATTCCCAAGTAAACACCACGCTAAGCGTTTTAGGAGCATCAAATCTCTTCTCCGATATGCGGCTGTGTAAATGGAATTGTGATATGAAAAGTAGAGTAATGTTAGTTCCACCAATGCTCGGCCAATGTTTGGTTCATGAAAGCAGACTCGGGAAAATGTGATGGGCCGCGGTATCAGGTTTCCTGTGTTTTTCAATGCTCACGCTCATGTATTGTTTATGCAATTTGTTTTATAAATTGAGCTTATTCCATCAACTTTTTTAGAGCAAACACACAATCAATGACCCTTATGGGTTCGATTTATGTGTGAGGTCCACGCACATAACATATTATAAGAGAATTAATACACGTGTCAATACATGATTGATTCTCTTATTATATGTGTGACTCACACACATGAGAATCGAATCCGACTTTTATATGCAAAAATGTAATTTTTCACCATGATCGGACAAACGAAGATGACAAAAAAACAAGAATACTTTACTGACAGCCGTTTGTAGTTTGCACGTCCAAATATATTATTTCTAGAAAATTTGATATGTGAAACATGAAAGGGACAAATTGAAGGGAATTGTCAGTCAATTTAACAGGACTTAAATAGTATATAATATAACATGGATGTCAGTTCGGTCTTTATTAATTTAAACATGTGAAGGGTTTGGGGCCCATCAATCCAATTGGGCCGACCAAATCAATCCATACGCTAACCGCAATCAGCGGGCGGCGCCTCCCTCCCCCGAATTCTTCATCTTTTCACATCACTCCCTTCAATTTTTAATATTGCATCTCCTTAAATAAAAACTTGATTAGGTCAAGCATAAATTGTACAATGCCTGGGAAAAGCCCACATAAAAACAGTAGTGTATACATTTTTTAAATAACTGGAGGTTGACACAAATAAGATTTGAGCCTAACAAGGACCCCTTGATTACCACAAGAAAATCTTTGCATCTATCTCAAAATCTCAACTCTTACAACTAATATTGAGTGTTGATTTGTTACAAAAGTCATGTGAGCAAATGTAATCAACTTTACTCTGTTAAGGTATCATCTACGTGTTATAATGAGTAGAAGAGGAATATGTATATTGTTAGATTAAAACTTAAATAAACTTCATGATAATTAAATCATCTATCATGGATCTAGAATCAATATACATCTCGGGTGTGTTTGGTTGTCGTAACTGGCCGTAATTCGTAGTTATAATTGGTAAAGTCTTTTATAATTGTAAATGAGTTACATGTATGTAAATTTTACGGTATTTGGTTGGTAATATAAAATTGTAAAATGAGAAAGTGTATTATACTTTACGGTGTTTGGTTGTCATAATGTATAAGTCGTAAGTGAAAAAGTTGACCACAAAGTTAACTATTTTACAATTTTAAAAGTTTTAATACTACAAATAAATATTAAAAAAGTTAAATATTAAAAAATTTTAATATTAATATAAAAAATATTACAAATTTGTATGACCACAAAATTAACTGTAACTGGGCTGTAAGTAGGTGGTAACTGGGTTGCAAGTGAGTGTTAGTTGAGTTACGTAAGTCTTTTACGAATTATGATCCAAACAAACGTCGTAGTTGCTGGGTAGTAAATCATTTATGAATTACAGAGTTTTACGCGAAACAAACGGCCCCCTCAAGAAGAAATATACAAATGCATATACATACCTGAAGCCATGTGAAGGATTGATGAAAATCTCAGTCCCTTTCTTGATCCTTACAAACCCTAATCTGTAGAACTCCTTCTTCTCTCTGTCTCCTTCTCTTTTCACAAACCCAAAAAAAAAACTGAAATTGATGGCACCACAAAAAGGGGAAGAGTTTGTTTTCCTATATGGAGGAGAGATGAGGGTCTACAATTGCAAGTAACTATATGTGATAAAACCACCCATCATGGCCCTTTCTATCCCATATAATTATTATTAACCTTATACAATGTAACCTTTATATTTGGGCATACACAATATCAGTTAGGCTATAATTATGGAATCCAATTAAAAACCCAAAGGTTAGTGGGCCACTTAATGTGAGATTAACATTCTCCCACTTGGACCACTAGTCGATTATAGTACAACCTTAGAAAATAAATAAAAAGAAAAACTCATTTTAAAAACATTTTGACTCCATTGGATTCCATACTGAAAAACTTTGACACGTGATCACGAATTTTAAAAAAAAAAATAACTGATAAGCCCAAAAAAAAATGATATACTGTAATACTGCAATTAGCTTAGACCACCAATGTGAGTCATAGCGGTTATACAACATCTATGTCATACTCCCTTCTACGTACCACAACATTGATAACCCTCACTAATAGAGTCTATAACCAAAATGACCCCTGTAATTAGTCTTGTCAAGACTTTTCCTGTTTAACAAACATCCATACATAATATGTGCACACATAATTGGATAACAGGAAATATAGAAACAAACTTTCATTGCGCAATAATGTCAATTACATAAGCACCAAACATACATTACAGATTACTCAAAAGACCCATTCTAATAACATGTTCTTTGAATGTCTTTGGAGGTAATCCCTTGGTCAATGGATCAGCAACCATTAGAGTGGTACTTATATTCTCAATTGACACCCGTTGTTTCTGAACTCTTTCTCTAACGACTAAGTACTTAAGTTCCATGTGTCTGGAACCACTAGAGTACTTACCATTCTTAGAGAAGAAAACGGCTGCTGTATTATCACAAAATATCTTCAGCGGCCTGGCAATAAAATCAACTACACCAAGTGCTGAAATGAAATTGCGTAACCATAATGCATGATTTGTGGCCTCGAAACATGCTATGAACTCAGCCTCCATCGTGGATGAAGCAGTGATAGACTGCTTTACACTCTTCCACGAGATTACCCCACCTGCTAGCATGAATATAAAGCCTGAGGTAGACTTTCTGCTATCTGGGTAACCAGCAAAATCTGAGTCCGAATAGCCGATCACTTCCAACTGATCTGATCTCCTATATGTGAGCATATGATCCTTCGTCCCTTGAAGATACCGCATCACTTTCTTTGCCAATTTCCAATGCTCCAACCCTGGATTACTCTGGTATCTTCCTAACATTCCAACAGCAAAACTGATATCTGGCCTGGTAAAAGTATGTGCATACATCAAGCTCCCAACTGCTGACGCATACGGAACTTTCTGCATTTGTGCCTTTTCTAAGTCATTTCTAGGACACTGACTCCCACTTAATTTGTCACCTTTCATGATGGGTGCACAACTGGCTGAGCAAAGTTCCATATGAAATCTTTCCAAGACTCGATTGATATAACCTTTCTGAGACAGTCCTAACAATCCTCGAGATCTATCCCTGAAGATCTCTATGCCAATGACATAAGCTGCCTCACCCATATCAACCATCTTAAAGTTCTTGGTAAGATAGTCTTTAGTTTCATACAGCAAACCAATATCACTACTGGCTAACAAAATATCATCCACATACAGAACCAAAAAGATAAACTTGCTCCCACTGATCTTCAGATATATACACTGATCAACAGTGTTTTCTATAAATCCGAATGAGGTAATGGTATCATTAAACGTTATATACCATTGCCTGGAAGCTTGTTTCAATCCGTATATGGATTTCTTTAATTTGCAAGCCAAGTGTTCTTTTCCTTTCTTTGCGAACCCTTCAGGTTGCTCCATGTAAATTTTCTCATCCAAATTTTCATTCAGAAAAGCTGTTTTCACATCCATTTGATGTAACTCTAAGTCATAATGAGCTACAAGGGCCATGATGATTCTAAAAGAATCCTTCTTTGATACTGGAGAGAAGGTTTCTTTATAATCAATGCTTTCTTTCTGAGTGAAACCTTTAGCCACAAGTCTGGCTTTATATCGTTCGATATTGCCTTTGGAGTCGCGCTTGGTCTTAAAGACCCATTTACACCCGACTTTCTTACAGTTACTAGGCAATTCGACGAGATCCCAGACTTTGTTTTGGTCCATAGATTTCAACTCATCATTCATAGCATCAATCCATTTGCTAGAATCATTACTTTCAATGGCTTGTGAAAATGAAACTGGATCTTTATTAATCCCAATATCGAAATCAGATTCCTGTAGATACACCACATAATCATCTGAAATGGCAGATCTTTTTTCCCTTTGAGATCTCCTCAAAGCTGCCGGTTGTGGTGGTTCTACAACATTTTCAATGGCGATATCCTCATGAAGTGGTGAACCATTATCATTATGTTGTTCAGGTGACTCAGCTTGATGATCAAGCTGAGGGACAACAATTTCTCTTGAAGGAAAGGGTATTGGGATATTTACCTTTATCACTTCAAGATCCACTTTTCTTGGTTCATCACTCCCACTAATTTCGTCATTCTCAAGGAATCTGGCATTACCAGTTTCAACAATTCTGGTACTATGGTTAGGACAATAGAATTTGTACCCTTTAGACTTATCTGGATAACCAATGAAATACCCAGATATGGTCCTGGAGTCTAATTTCTTTTCTTGTGGATTATATATTCTAGCCTCTGCTGGACAACCCCAAACATGTAAATGTCTTAAACTAGGTTTTCTACCAGTCCACAACTCGAAAGGAGTTGTTGAGACTGCCTTACTAGGAACCCTGTTCAAGATATACATAGCAGTCTTTAAGGCTTCATTCCACAATGAATTAGGTACATTAGAGAAGCTCATCATGCTCCTAACCATATCCATAAGTGTCCGGTTTCGCCTTTCAGCAACTCTATTCTGCTGAGGCGTACCTGGCATTGTGTATTGAGCACAAATGCCATGCTTTTCTAGAAATTTGGCAAATGGACCAGGATTCTGTCCTGACTCATCATATCTTCCATAATACTCACCACCTCGGTCTGATCTCATGATTTTAACTTTTCTATCTAATTGTCTCTCGACTTCTGTAATGAACACCTCAAGGATGTCAACAGCCTGAGACTTTTCATGAATTAGATATACATAACCATAACGAGACAGATTATCTGTAAAGGTGATAAAGTATCTCTCTCCTGTAAAACATGGAATGGAGAGTGGTCCGCAAATGTCTGTATGAATAATCTCAAGAAGCTCTTTGCTTCTTGTGGCACCTTTCTTGGTGTGTTTGATTTGCTTTCTTTTATGCAATCCACACACACACACCAAATCAGTGAAGTCTAGGTTATCCAAAATTTCATTCTTCACTAATCTTTCAATTCTATCCCTGGAGATATGCCCCAGTCGTTTATGCCACAAGATAGAAGATTTTTCATCAATTAAGCCACGTTTAGAACCAACATTTGAATGCAGGGTTAAAGAGATTGTGCAAACTCATAATTCAAGGAAATTTTATACAAACCATCACATAAAATTCCATGTCCAACTGAAATTGAATTAAACATCAAATTGAGTTTTCCACAACCAAATAAAACTGAATATCCAACAACATCTAATTTGGATAAAGACATTAAATTTCTAGAAATCGAAGGTACATAAAAAGTGTTTACAAGATCCATCTGATGACCCGTCTCTAAGAGTAGTCGATAAGTTCCAACATACTCGACCTCCACTTTGAGACGGTTCCCCATAAAGACAAATCTTTCACTTTCCTTCGGTTTCCTGGTTGTAAGGAATCCCTGCATTGAATTAGTTATGTGAGTTGTGCCTCCAGAGTCAATCCACCAAGTATTAGAAGGAACTTCAGCAAGATTTGATTCATAACATACAAAAGAAAGATTCATACCTTTCTTTTCGAACCAAGCCTTTCTCTTGTTGCAATCCTTCTTCACATGTCCTTTTCTGCCATAAAAGTAGCATTTGACAGTGAAAGTCTTTCCATGACCCTGGCTACTTTCCCCAGGTTCATTCCCTTTCTTTGGTGGAAACCTCTTACCTCTTCCATACTTTCCCTTCTTGTGAATAGCTCCTTGAGTTACTGCTAACACCGAGTGATGTCCTTCTTGCCTCAGTCTCACTTCCTCTTGAATACACATATTAGTCAGCTCATTCAGATTCCACTTATCCTTATGAGTATTATAGTGAATCTTGAATGGTCCGTGAGGAGGAAGTGAGTTGAGGATGAACTGTACCAAGAAGGATTCATCTACTTTCATTCCCAGTGTTCCTAACTTTACAGCTTTATCAGTCATGTTGAGGATATGTTGTTGGACTCCTCTACTACCATCATATTTCATGGTAGTTAACTCAGCCATAAGTGTGCCAGCTAATGACTTATCAGCAGATTTAAACCGGTCTTTAACGGCAGTTAAAAGTTCTAAAGCATTAGCAGTCTGAGAGAGTGATGTTTTGATATTGTTGGCAATGGTCATCTTAATGAACATGAGACTGAGTCTGTTCGACCTTTCCCAGGCTTTAGCATGACTAACTTGATCTGCTGTACTTTCAGCAGTGATTTCCTCAGGTTTCTCAACTAGAAGAGTCATGTCAAGATCCAGTACACCCAGTGTGAATTGGACATGTTCAAACCATTCAGAAAAGTTTGTACCATTCAGGGCTGGAATGCTAGATGCATGAGAGTGAAGGGAAGTGGGAACGTTCACTGAAACAAAATAGGACAATGCTCACATTAAGGCCTCGAATCAATACAAAAACATTAAATTTAATGAAGATGAACTATTGATATCACTTTGATTTCTCCTTTGGGCGAAACCTAAGCATATCCAGTGTTCACTCTACAGGTGAGACCTTTTATCACCTATGTAGGTCTAATATAATTTATGCCACTTAGACAGTAAGTCATGTTACCTTTGGATATCCAATTCTACACCACTGAGTTGCATAAATTACACTACCCTACCCGTTCGTAATTATTTGAAAGTGACTTTCCTTTGGGCGAGTCCCAATCTCCTAACTAGAACCACTACCGAGAATATTATTGAGTTTAATGTCACCTTTGGTGATAAATCTTTTATGTAGTTGTATATTCATAAGGCTTACTAATGTAGGTCACTTTGGCAACTACTAAATCAATAAACCGTATGAATATAAAACTAACCAATAATATTCTCTAACCTTTTATTTGAGTTATTCTATAATACTCCAATATTATCACTTGACCAATTCAATCAATATTAACACAATAACATTAAATGCGTAACATATATTTATGATTGAATTAAACAAACATTAGTCGACTGGTCAAGGTAGTACTAGTCCACTTGTGGCAAGTCAAGTCGACTATAAAGGAAATCCCAGTCGACTAGGGTCAAGTCAAGTCGACTATATAATTTAGGTCTAGTCGACTAGGGCAAAGTAAGTCGACTATAAATGAAGGACTAGTCGACTAACAGAGAAACACACATCTCTCGGGTCAACCTGTTAGTCGACTATATCAAGGGAATAAGTCGACTATACTTATTATTAGTCGACTACCTAAAAGATCAAGTCGACTCCTCAAGTGAAACAGAGAGTTATTAACATTCTGAAAATAGACCTAGTCGACTAGTATTATGGGCAAGTCGACTAACAGTCGATGAAACAGTTATCGACATGCGGTTTCTGTTTAATCGACTGAAGCCAAATTTTAAGGAAAAATTAGGTTTTCTAATACTAATTTTGATCCCAGATTTGCATAATCAGAGGAATATGAATAGAATTTTATTTTGAAACAATTAGACAAAACCTCTTTTAAAAATTCTACAGTTAAAAGATCAAAATTTCATTTTGAAACAATTAATCAAAAACCCTAATTTATGAATTTTAGGTCTCAACAGGAATTGTCCATAATTTTAATTCTGAGATGTATTGATTCTAAAACGAAGCTCTGATACCAAATGTTAGATTAAAACTTAAATAAACTTCATGATAATTAAATCATCTATCATGGATCTAGAATCAATATACATCTCAAGAAGAAATATACAAATGCATATACATACCTGAAGCCATGTGAAGGATTGATGAAAATCTCAGTCCCTTTCTTGATCCTTGCAAACCCTAATCTGTAGAACTCCTTCTCTTTGTCTCCTTCTCTTTTCACAAACTCAAAAAAAACTGAAATTGATGGCACCACAAAAAGGGGAAGAGTTTGTTTTCCTATATGGAGGAGAGATGAGGGTCTACAATTGCAAGTAACTATATGTGATAAAACCACCCATCATGGCCCTTTCTATCCCATATAATTATTATTAACCTTATACAATGTAACCTTATATTTGGGCATACACAATATCAGTTAGGCTATAATTATGGAATCCAATTAAAAACCCAAAGGTTAGTGGGCCACTTAATGTGAGATTAACATATATCAGATGTTATCTGAACGGGATCTCATCAGAAGACGGCTAATTTCTCTCCATTCTCACAAATTTTCTTAATCTAATCTTCTCAAATTGTAATCTATCTCTTAAGATGTGTATTTATAAAAATCACGTGCTCTAGAGTCCGTTTGATCATGTTTCTAATTGTTCAAAGTTCAACGATTTTTCAACAACGCGACTTTTGCAACCATTAGATACATGATCCAACGGACCTCAAAACACGTGATTTTTTGTTAATCCATGTATAATGAGATGAATTATAATTTAGTAAGATTGGATCAAAAAAAAAAATGAGAAATGAGAGAAATCAGTCGTCATCTGACGGGATCCCATCAGATAGCATCTGATATACATTCTTCTATTAGTATTATTATTATTAAACACTGCAAGAAATAATGTTTTTGCATATCAAATTGACATGCAATTACTCTATTGCAATAGATATTTAATCGACAGGTAGATTCGCTCTACTCATTAAAACAGTAAATCGCTGCAAATCTGTGATTTAGCGAGGTCTAAAATTTTAACTTTTATTAAATTAGAGCAAGCAAAACACAAAAAATGAGGCGGAATTAAAGCCCGTGATTGTGGTAATTTACATTGTTTTCAACCCTCGATTACGATAAAAAGGAACAGGCTGCTTCTTATTGTGGACCCTTCTACTCCTCACCGTGTTCCGATTTCAAACATACTGCCGGCTCTTACTTGACTTTTCTATAGAATTGTTGGTGGGCCCCACAGTCACGCGGATTGGCGCCTTGGGACTTGGGCTTCGGGTAACAGCAGCGTGTGGACACGCCTGTTCTATTGGACGAGACACAAGTGTTGTACCTGGAGGCAAATCTTTTCTTTTTATTTTCTTTTTCTCTAGAAAAAATTAAATAAAAAAAACCTCTTCACACAATTCATTCGGGAATTTTTTTTTTTTTTCCTAAGGGAAAAAAAATAAAATAGGGTGTGCTTGAAAAAGGGCTGATAACTGCCAGTCCCACAAGACCTACAAATATAGAGAATCGCTGAGGAGGTCAGGACTTGAGCCCGACAATATCTAAGGACTTGGCGCAATTAGATCTGTTCTGTTGCCTAAGTCAAACTCAGATCAGAGAATCGCTAAGGAACTCACGACTTTTGGCCGTCCATTTTGCCTGCTTGATTGATAGGAAAAAAGTATTCAAAACACTTGATTTTGATTTATTGATACAGATCAACTTCAACGGAGTAGATCTTGTATTAGAATATCAGAGGGTTATATTTGAGACGGAAGGATTCAGGCCCAAATCCTTTTGGAAAGACTTCGAATACAAAATCCACTCCGTTAAAGTTCATCTATATTATTTCAGTATCAAATATAGAATTGTGTCCTTTCAAAAGAATTTGAGCCTGAATCCTTCCGCCTCAAATACAACCCTCCGACATTTGAATGTAAGATCCACTATGTTGAAGTTGATCTATATCATTTCAAGTATCAATAAATCAAAAATCAAGTGTTTTTGGAAGGACACAAGTCCTTCTAAAAGGATTTGAGCCCGAATTCTTACCACTTTAATTCAATCCTACGACATTCGAATACAAGATCCACTCCGTTGAAGTTGATCTATATTATTTCAAGTATTAATAAACCAAAAATCAAGTGTTTTGAATACTTTTTGTCCATCCATCAAGCAGCGCAAAAATGGACGGCCGAAAGTAGTAAGTTGGTTAGATCTATGTCTTTAGACATACAAATTCTCGATCCGGCAATTTCTTATGATCTAAATATTTAAAAATCCCTACAAACTAATTTTTGTTAGGTTTCAATTGTTCTACATCGTCAAACTAACTAACTCACTATTTAGACCATTCGTTTTTTACCTACTTGATGGATGGATAAAAATTACTAAAAACACTTGATTTTTGGTTTATAGATATGTGAAATAATATATATTAACTTCAATGGAGTGGATCTTGTATTCGAATGTCGGAGGGTTGTATTTGAGTGAGAAGGATCCAGGGCTTAAATCCTTTTGGAAGGACACAGGTCTCTCTCTCTCTCTCTCTCTATATATATATATATATATATATATATATATATATATATATATATTATATATATATATATATATATATATATATATATACCTATATATATATGTACATATACATATATATATATATATATATACATATATATGTATATACATATATATATATACATATATATACATATATATATATATACATATATATACATATATATATACCTATATATATATATATGTATATATATATATATATATATATATATATATATATATATATATATATATATATATATATATATATATGTATGTATGTATGTATGTATGTATGCGTACCTTAGCCGTCAGTTGAGAGAGACTCTCTCAGCTGGCGCGACGTGGCTAAATTTCAACCACAATTTTGGGCGCTGTTATCATGGTCGTAGTATTTTTTGAGAACTGCGACCATGATCGCAGTCTTTTTCTGAGAACTGCTACTATGATTTTAGTCCTAAGTACACTGAAAATATATGATTTTTAAGGACTATGACCATGTCGCGGTCAGGTACGACCATATTGAAGCGCCAACTGAGAGAGCCTCTCTCAGTTGGCGGCTGAGATACATTTTTCTCATGTGTGTGTGTGTGTGTGTGTGTTTATAGAGAGAAATGTATATCAGCCGACGGCTGAGAGACTCTCTCAGCCTGCGGTGACGTGGCACAATATTTGTCACACCATTAAGTTGCGGCCCGCTTATTGGAATAAGTTAAATTACTAAAGACCCCTCGGTAAAAGGTACTTGCCCCGTTATTGTTTATTATTATTTTTTTCCTATTTTTTACCGCTCGTTGTCAGATTTAGGTTATTGTTTATTATTATTTTCCCCCCTATTTTTTTACCGCTCGTTGTCAGATTTAGATTTCCCTTTTCTTGCCTGCCATAAAGTTTTTCCTGAAAATAGCGATTTTCAGATCAGGTTTTTCTCCTTTTTATTTAATGTCGACGTCAGAGCAGTCCACTTCCCCTACAAATTCTGATCGCAGTCGTAAGCGATCTCTATCTCCCGATCTAAATATGGACCATATATTATCTGGTTCAACTTTCTCTAAGAATATTGAAAGTATTGAAGGGTTGATATCTTTGCATGCTGATCAAGAGGTTTTTATTTTGTCAATTTTTCCCGCAATTTCTTAAATGTAGAAGATTTCTCTGTAGCGTATATGGAACTGCGACCTATATTTCGTTTTACAGAACAAAATAATCACTTGTTCTAAACTTTAAGTACTGCAATCACGGTCGCAGTTTGATTTTAAAACAATCTCCGGCTGTAAAAGCTATTTTTGTAACTGCGACCTAAGTCGCAGTCCTTATTTTTATAATTCTTACACGTGTCCATGTCAATATATCTAGTTTATACACTAAATCTTAAAAATGCGACTTAAGGTCGCAGTATATATTAATGAGAGAGCTGCACATTTATTATTCAGGTTTTAAAAAAAATCTGTTCATACGGAAAACTGCAACTACGATCGCGGTCTATTATTTAGAAGTTCTAGATTTCTTTATATCTGCGACCTTGGTCGCAGTTTTAGTAATTACAGTTCAGACGTGTGATATTCAATTATTTATTTTTATGTAGTTCGTCAATTTGTTTTGTAGGATCTGAATGCACACGGAGAAATGTCTGGAAGCTCAAATATTTTTGTAAGGAAACAGTTTTTCACGGATGCGGAAGCATACAATTTCTACAATTCTTATGCAAGAAACAGAGGTTTTGGCATGAGACGAAAAGGAATAAATAAGTCACGGAGGCCTCCTCATGAAGTTATTTATAGAAAATTTTATTGCAACAAAAAGGGTGTGAAGAAGTTTGTGACAAAAGACAAGATGGGCTTACAGTCCACCGTCGAATTGACACTAGAGTAGCGTGTCCTGCTGAGATGCATGTTCGTCTTAGTTTTTTATTTGACAGAAGATATTTTACATTGCGACTCTGGTCGCAATTTTCTAATTAACCAAAATAATTCACCAAGGTTGCAGTGTAATATATTAATGCCCAGTTAATCCAATTTAGTAGAATATAATACATTGCGACTGAAGTCGCACTGCAATTTTGTAATAAAGCTAAAAAATTTACCATGAGGAGACCTTTGTATCATCATACAGCGATCAAAGTCGCAATATTCAATCACGTTAAACTAGGTAACAGACTGCGACTATACCCCCAACAAGGAGAGATTGAATGGCAACATTGCGACATCTCAAATAATTTTTAAAACTCTGCGACCAAGGTCGCATAGATCTAGAAGGCTAATTCAAACAATTGCGAACCATGTCGACAGAAAAGGGAAGAAAAAAAACAAATAATTTTTAAAACTCTGCGACCAAGGTCGCATAGATCTAAAACGGTAATTCAAACATCTGCGACTCAGGTCAGCAGAAAAGGGTAGGAAAAAATAAATAATTTTTTAAATTCTGCGACCAAGGTCGGATAGATCTAAAACGCTAACTCAAACATCTGCGACCAAGGTCGACAGAAAAGGGAAGGAAAAAAACAAATACTTTTTAAACTCTGCGACCAAGGTCGCATACATCTACAACGTTAATTCAAACAACTGCGAACCAGGTCGACAGAAAAGGGAATTAAAAAACAAGAAAAAATTGGACCTTTGTCGTTGTATTACAAAATTTATAAATTTAAAAAGCGATTCATGATGGCAAGTTTGTGAATCTCTCTCTTATTTGCGACGATGGTCGCAAGTTTTCAAAAAAAACGGAAGGAAATGGAATCAAATCTGAAAAAAATATAACTATTAAAATTTACAAACCCTAAAAAAAAAATTTCTCGGTTTTCCCATTACCTTTTTCCGCAGATGATTTCTTTGGCGCCATATTTAGCAAATATATTTTTAAAAAAACTAAGAATTATTATGAAATAATAGCACTAATTTCTTCAGAATGATCAACTGAAAATTTAGATCTGTAAATTTTTTTGAAAGGAAATGTTTTACATACAGTAAAATGTTGTGAGGGAGGGTATTTTCGTCAAAGCCACTGTTGAAGTGACTGATAGTAAGTCGGGCGGGATTTTGTTAGTTTTTGTCCGCCAAAATTAATGTCAAATTCGTGGCTATTATGTTGCCACGTTCCCCCGGCTGAGAAACTCTCTCAGCTGTCGGCTGAGATACAGTAACCCATATATATATATATATATATATATATATATATATATATATATATATATATATATATATATATATATATATATAGGGGTTAATGTACCTCAGCCTGCGGGCTGAGAGAGTTTTCTCAGCCTGCGGGCGTGGCAACATCACCGCCCCACATCTGTTAAAAAATTTGGCGGACAAAATCCTGTAAAATCCCGCCCAATTTAATGCCAGTCACCTCAACATTGTATTTTCCGAAAATACCCTCCATCACAACCTTTTACCTTATTGTAAAAAAAATAGTCTTCCAAAAAAATTTACGGCTCTAAAACTTCAACCGGCGGTTCTGATCCAATTAGTTCTTTTCCTTCAAAAATTTCATCCGTTTTTGAAAAAAATTATTTGCAACTGATGGCGCCTAAGAAATCATCCGTCGAAAAAGGTACCACAAAATTGATATTTTCAAAAATTTTTAGGGTTTTGTGTATTTTCATAGTTTTAAATTTTTTCAAGATTTATTTCTGAAGTCGCATTTTTTTTAAAATTTTTTTTAAATATTGTAAACATGGTCGCAATTACGAAAAGAGATTTTCAAACTTTAGACGATAAAGGTCCTATTTTTTGAAAAGTTTTTATTATTTACTTCTAGTTTTACTGTGTCGCAGTTCAGATCTGTGCGACTTTGGAAATTTTTTTTTTTTACCTTTCCTTGTAGACGAATGCGACGTTGGTCGCAGTATATGAAATTTACTTTTTTTTCTCACATACTGACGACATGGGGGTCGCAGTTGTTTAAATCAGAGTTGTAGTCTCAAGTCTTCACCAAGGTCGCAGTTTATTTTAAATAATATGTTTTTATCAAACTTGTGTCGCAGTTGTTTCTGTTTGAACTGTAGTCTTATGCGACCTTGGTCGCACTGTTGACTAGGGTCGCAGTTGTTCTGATTGCACTGTAGTCTTATGCGACCTTGATCGTAGTGCGACCCTGGTCGCAATGCGACCTTGGTCGCAGTACGTTCTAGGGTCGCAGTTGTTATTGATTGCACCGTAGTATTTCTGACTTTTTCAATAATCATTGGTCTAAAGTGTTTAATTTTTCTTCCTACGTAGGTAAACAACAGATACAGGTTCGTCCTCTGAGATCAAGCATAAAACCAATGTGCCAGTTAATGAAGAAAATTAAGAAGTACATACCGGCAAATTTCGTAGAGGCGATGAAGAATACCCCATTTGGCCCAATCATCATGGCGTTTTACAATGAAGAATTTGCGGCTGAAAAGGCTCTTAAATCAAACTTGGCCGTACTGCGTATTTTAGACCAGTATGACAGTAATACAAGGATCTTTACAATTGGGGGCAAAGAGATTGAGTTAACAGTGGAGGATGTTGCCCTTACTTTTGGTCTACCTGTCAATGGAGTAGATTTTGTGATGAATAAGACATGTACGCTGAAGGATAGAGGGGTTATAAAACATTTTTTCCCCAATATAAAGAAGATCACAAAAGTATCTATTGAAAATGCTTTGGATGATCTTCTTGTCAAGAGGAGGAGGAGGGATATATTAGATGTGACAAAGGATGAACAATTTGAGCAGCAAATGTCTATGAAGAAAATTATAAGAGACATAAATAGACTTGCAGCTCAAGACTTTACCACATTAGTCATCCTATACATGTCGGCCACTCTTTTCTTCTCTGGCAGTAAATGCACGGTGCCGTGGTATATTGTGGAACAGATTGCCAATATGCAACTGATGAGGACAATATGCTGGGCAAAAGCTGTTTGGCAATTCCTGATTGAGTCAATGAACATCTTCAGGCAAGCCACGTACGAGCTGCAAGGATGCTCCGTGCAAATTATTGTAAGTAGAAATCTGAAATTTGGCCAACATTGTATGAAATTTACCCATAAATTGAGAAAATTTGTGAAAACTAATTTATTTTTTAATTTTTGGCAGTATTGGCTGTGTGAGAGGGCACCTATTTTTGAGCAGAGGTCTGGTTTGGAGGAAAAAACCCCACGCGCAGTAAGATGGGACCTCCAAAATATTGGCAGATCTCTACTTGAAGTTGATCTAAAAAAGATTGACAGCAATATTGTAAGTTAAACTTCTTTTATGTGTAGTACAAATAAAATGCGACCATAGTCGCAGTATTGAGTACCAAGGTCGCAGTTCGTTTTCTGCCTGACAAATAATGTGCGACCATGGTCGCATTCTCTTGAAAATACCCTTTTCAACAGAAATGCGACCATGGTCGCAGTGTTGAGCTGCATGTCTTGGCAGATAAATTTATGCACGACAAACATACTGCGACCATGGTCGCAGTGTTGAGCTGCATGTCTTGGCAGATAAATTTATGCACGACAAACATACTGCGACCATGGTCGCAGTGTTGAGCTGCATGTCTTGGCAGATAAATTTATGCACGACAAACATACTGCGACCATGGTCGCAATCTTATCTAAAATATTTCATAAATAAACTGCGACCATGGTCGCAGTATCATTATTTCATTGTTTTATTTTTAGCTTACCTTTATTCTGTTTTTTTTCAGATTTTGAGTCGAATGGCCAACATCTCTAATGATGAAAAAATTATGGTTGGCCTTCCAGTTGAAGGGGAAGAGGATGAGGAAGAAGAACCAGCAGAAGATGAAGATGAAGATGAAGGTGAAGAAAAAGAAGAAGAAGAAGAAGGTGAAAGTGAAGGAGAAGAAGGAGGCCATACATTGAATGAGGCTGACATCCCGACGGAAAAGGAGCCAGATCGAGCTGAAACGAGTGAGCAAGAACCAATTTTTGAAGGTTATTTGCCACCTACACCGGATGATCAAGCAGCAGAAATAAAACGATTGAGGTCTGCAAATCAGCTCTTGAGAGATTATGTTTCTCAGCTTGAAAAAAAGATTGAAAATATGGAGACAGAGAAAAAAATCGAGGCTGAATTAAAATTAAAAAAAAGAAGAGAAAAAAAAGAGAAGAAAAACCAAAGAAGGCAACAGGAGAATAAAAGAAGGGAAGAGGAGGAGAATGAAAGGAGGAAGAGGGAAGAGGAAGAGAAAAGAGCAGGAGAAGAAGAGGGAAGAAGAGAAGGAAAAGGAGAACAAGAGGAGAGAAGTGGAAGAGAAGGAGAAGGAGAATAGAAGAAGGGAAGAGGAGGAGAATGAAAGGAGAATGAGGGAAGAAGAGGAGAAGAAGAAGAGGAGGGAAAAGGAGGAGCAGGAGAAGGAGAAGAGGAGGAGGGAAGAGGAGGGGCAGGAGAGGAGGAGGAGGGAGGAGGAAGAGAATGAGAAGAAGAGGAGGAAGGCGCAGATGGAGAACAAAAGAATGAAGGAGCAGATGGAGAAGCAGGCTGAAGAGGAGAAGAAGAAAAAACTGGAAGAGGATAAAATCATGGGTTCTGAGTCTGTTTTAATTATTGCTGGGGAAGATATTCCAAGTTTTTCTCTGGATCTAAGTCAAATGACTCAAGAAATCCAAAGAGATAGAGCTTCTAAAGAAGAAATTCAAGAACATACTCCGCCTCAGAAGCAACCCTCAAAAGAAGCTGTTTTGGAAACATCTAAAGGAACAATAGAAAGGGGAGTCAAAGAACGAAAGCGCGCTGAAAGAGATCGTGATGACTCCGACTTTGTTTATCCAAAACAGAAGAAGAAAAAAAATAAAAATCCTCTTCCACAGCCTGCAGCTGCGAGTTCTACCGCTGGTTTCGGCGACAAAGAGATTTCCTCCACATCAAGAGAATTGACCGAAACCACATCATACAGAATTCTGCAGCCCCATCAACAAGATCTTATAAAAAAATTCTTCGACAAGTCCTACTCTGAGTAAGTTAATTCATATCCAAAAAATTTCTGTTATACCTTTATATAAGAACAATTAAATTACTAACTTTGTTTTAAATATCTTGCAGTTCTACTGCGTATCAGGATACCAATAATTCAATCATCATTTCAAGGAATGACATTGAGGACCTGATGTTCAGTAAAGACTTAGATTCAAATGTAATTCATTTCTACATGCAGCATCTTGAGAAAAGAGAAGGATTAAAAAGCATATTCTTCCGAAGCGAAGCTTGGGTAAAAATCTACTTTCTCCTTTACGGTTTAATGTAATATCAACTCTGGAACAGATTACTAATATTCTCTATGTAGGCATAAATCATGTACTGCGACTAAGGTCGCAGTGAATAATTAAAATGTACTGCTACTAACACATGTACTGCGACTAAGGTCGCAGTGAATAATTAAAATGTACTGCTACTAACACATGTACTGCGACCAAGGTCGCAGTTTATAATTAAAATGTATTGCTACTAACTCAGGTACTGCGACAAAATGTAACAGCTGCGACCTGCGACCAAGGTCGGATCTGCGACCAAGGTCGCAGTTTATAATTAAAATGTATTGCTACTAACTCAGGTACTGCGACAAAAAGTAACAGATACGACCTGCGACCAAGGTCGGAGCTGCGACCAAGGTCGGAGATGCGACCAAGGTCGCAGTTTATAATTAAAATGTACTGCGACTAAATAATATAGTGCGACTAAGGTCGCAGTTTAGAAATTTTTATTATATTTTAAATTCATTTTGTATTCGATTTAAAATTTTTTTCTTCTTGTCCGCAGCACGGTGTTGTAAATAAAATTGAAGATCTGGAAGGTCATTTCATCAAGCAGAAGCTGTTGAAAAACTGGACAGCTGACATGCAGTACATGTTCTTCCCGATCAATCACAAACATAGTGCCGACGAGCAGGGATTTCACTGGACCTTGCTGGTATTCGATTGCAGCACAGAAGAGTGGATTTTTTACAACTCTTTGGTCCCAGCTGACAAAAAAAGTAGTATAACAAACCTTTACAAAAATGATGCAAGAATAATGGTGAGTTGAAGTTTAATATTTTGATTACTGGAAACTTGCAATTAATTTGATTAATACTAATTTTTGTTCTTATTGACATTGCAGAAAGATAGATTAATAGAGATTTTTCAGATTCATTTTAAAAAAAAAATGAGAAAAAATAAAATAAAATACGCAAAATGCCCCCAACAAGCAAACAAGTATATAAATTTTTGACATCTAATTTCATTACATATTTTCTACTTTTTTTTGGTACAAAATCTAATTTCATTTAATGATTGCTCTATGGAAATTTCAGTGTTGATTGCGCTATATATGTATGCAAGTACATGGAAAGCATAGCGTCTGGGTATCATCTATCAGCTGTTGATACTGTTACGGTTACTGGTGTACAGAAACTAAGAAGTGAGCTTGCATACATGATGCTTGCAGATGTAGAGAAGAGTTGGGATGAAGAAACAGACATTGTACGACATATGACATTTGAAGACTGATAGTTGACAAATTATTGATATACCACAATTTTTTTATAAATGTAAAAAATATTTCAAGTGCAATTCATTGCATAATTTTTTTGTTGTATTGATTTAATTTATACACATTTCTATACATTTATTTATTATAAGTTCCATTGATTATTTACAGTCTTCATTTGTTACAACTTGGTTTTTACTATTGCGTACTGATATTAGAAACAAACATGCCTTCAGTAATTGTGTTAATCAACAACAACACTGCGACATTGGTCGCTATGCGTGTTAATATAAAGGAAAAAAACTACCTAACGTACTGCGACTTTGGTCGCAGTTGATAGCCGCAGCCTTAGTAAAATACAATGCGACTTTGGTCGCAGTTGATGGCGGCAATGTTTTAATCAACAACAACACTGCGACATTGATCGCTATGCGTGTTAATATAAAGGAAAAAATCTACCTAACGTACTGCGACTTTGGTCGCAGTTGATAGCCGCAGCCTTAGTAAAATACAATGCGACTTTGGTCGCAGTTGATGGCGGCAATGTTTTAATCAACAACAACACTGCGACATTGGTCGCTATGAGTGTTAATATAAAGGAAAAACCTACCTAACGTACTGCGACTTTGGTCGCAGTACATGTAATGCGACCCTAGATTGAAGTTGCTGGCCATCTTTATCAATAACAACACTGCGACCTTGGTTGCAATTAACCATGTACAACGAGACAAAGTCTCTGACTACATTATAAACAAAAAAAATTAAACTATAAAGTAGCATTAAAACTTTAAAGTACAACTACAAACAAAAATAATACAGTAGAAATCAAAGCATGATAATAAATCTGATTATAATTACATGCCAGTGTCAGAAATCAACTAATCTCTCTACACTGTGCGACCCTGGTCGCACTTCATAAAAAAAATTGAAGTCTTTGTTCCTTCGAGATGGAAGCAACCCAAAGCTACTTCTTCTGCCAAAAAAAATTAAATAGTAAGAATTTTTAAGATTAATCGTTAGAAAAAAAAATTATTAACAGGTTTAATGTAATACCAATAACGGACAACCAGTCCTGTAATGGCCCAGCTCTTGGCAGTTACCACATCTTCGATGCTTAACTTCCTTCTGAGAAATAGAATCTTCAAAACCAGACTTAAGCCTGGATGCAGCTCTAGGCCTCCCCTTGGTTGGTACAGGACCAATTGGATCACGTATATTCAATTCTTCACCATCTCGCAATACGACAACGGATCCACTGGAACCAACCGCAGTTTTAGGCTGTGATGAACGATCATTTCCTGACATTGCTCTGTATTCTCTAGTTGTATCTTGGGCAAAACTTTCCAAAACTGCCTCCAACTTTGAAATATTTTCATCAGAATCAGCGACCATGTTCACAATTGCATTAAATTTGAATGAACTGTCAACAATCTAGCCGTCCGTGGAGTGCCTTGACTGGGAAAAAGCCTCATGCCATTTTCAATTGCAATGTTTTTGTAACGAGCATCCAACCTCCATCTCTGAAGTATATATGATTCCGGTATATGTGTAACGTGATTGCGCCACAAAATACACAGAATATGTCCACATAGGATACCCTCTGTTTCAAATAACGAGCAACTGCAAGAAACATGAAGTTCCTCTCGTTTATCATAACTGACCTTTTCCCAGCTGTCTTTTGGTTCTGAAAAATTACCAACCAAATATATTGATCCAGGTTTGTCATGTTCCACCTCTTCTGAAAACAGTGTCATTACAACTGCCCATTCATTTTGGAACAACTAAAAAATCTTCGGTGTATACAACTTCGAAACCTGTATCTCATATGGATTGGATGTACAATTGGGCACAGAATTCAAACCCCTAAAATCTTGAAGAGATTCAGATGCACGACGGGAAGCAACGACTTTATCATATTGGTGAACAAATTCCACTAGTTTAGTGTTTGAGTTAACAAAACCATCAAAAAAGGAATTAATACTCTCGGACCTCTGACTGGTTGTCATTCCAGCACAGAAAACATCCTTGAGATATGCATTAACCCAGTGTCCACGAAGCCTGTACATCTTCATCAACCAACTGTCATCTTCTTCTTCTAACTGATATTTTTCACTCATCAGACGCCATCTTTCCTCACAAGTCCTTATATCGCGGGAGGTGTACCAAGCATGAAAATCGAGACCATATCTTCTCCATACTTGTTTGCCATTGGGATTTGTTGCTCGGCAATATGTTTCCGCACATGCCAGAAACAGTAACGATGCCGAGAAGTTGCGAAAACAATCTTGATGGCATCACCAATCTGCGCATCCTGATCAGTAATAATCAGCTTGGGTTCAACTCCATGCATGCACTTGAGCCATTTTTGGAATAACCAAACAAAAGTATCCCTCTGCTCATCAGCAAGCAAAGCACAGCCGAACAAAATTGACTGCCGGTGATGATTTACTCCAGTGAATGGAGCAAATGGCAAGCTCAAGTGATTAGTTCTGTATGTGGTGTCAAAAACGATCACATCACAGAAGGTAAGATACGAGGAAATAGCTCTTCCATCAGCCTAAAAAATGCTTCTCAGTGTGCCCGCGTTATCGACTTCACTTGAAAAGAAGAATTCTGGATCGGTCTCGGCTTTCTCTTGAAAATATTTGATAATAGCAATAAACTCATCACCGCAGTTATTTCTACATTGACGAGTGAAATCAATAACTTGTTGAGGGCGCACTTCTTCAAAGCCTTCTCCCTGGCTCATTGCATTCACAACGCGGGAAATATTTGAAGGCCGCATTCCAACATCAACCAGATTGCTCATAATGCTTCTGCTAATTGTTGAACGATGAGACTGGTGAGAGTAATGGTGATGTACCTTATCAGGGCTAGACAATTCATGTGAATGAGTATCAACAAATTTTGTGATAACCCAATATCGACTTGAGTCCGAAAATAAACGAAGACGGATATGCATCTCAGCAGGACAACCTACTCTAGTGTTAACTCGACGATGCACTGTAAGCCCATCTTGTCTTTTGTCACATAATTTCTTCAGACCTTCCTTGTTGCAGCAAAATTTTCTGCAAATAATCTCATGTGGAGGCTTCCGTGACTTATCTGTACCTTTTCTTCTCACGCTAAAACCTCTATTCCTTGCAAAAGAATTGTAGAAATTGTATGCTTCCATATGCGACAAGAACTGTTTCCCTAAAAACTTATCTGAGCTTCCAGACATTTCTCCATGTGCATTCATATCCTACCAAAAAAAAATTACACCAATTAAATGAATAAAATATAAGTTATATAAATGCGACCAAGGTCGCATAACAGATGAAAAATAATTTACTTCTTATCAATTACTGCGACCAAGATCGCAGTTAACCGTATGAGAAGAAATCTATATTACTTCTTATTCAAGACTGCCACCAAAGTCGCAGTTATGAAATCTATAATACTCCTTATTAAAGACTGCGACCTAAGTCGCAGTTATCAGTATGTGAATAAATCTATATTATTCCTTATTAAAGACTGCGATCTAAGTCGCAGTTATCCGCATGTGAAGAAATCTATATTACTCCTTACTAAAGACTATGACCTAAGTCGCAGTTATCCGTATGTGAAGAAATCTATATTACTCCTTATTAAAGACTGCGACCTAAAACGCATACCCTAGAAAAAAAGAATTCACAGCCGGAGATTATTTTCAAATAAGATTGCGACCGAATATTAAAACGGTCGCAGTACCTCATAGTCTAAAGAGAAAAAAAATCAATATTTCAAAAATTGTTTTTAAAATATATATAAACAATAAAAACCTGTTGATCGGCATGCAGAGATGTCAACCCTTCAAGATTTTCAATATTCTGAGAGAAAGTAGATCCAGATGTAATATCTTCCAAATTAAGATCGTCGGTATACTGCTCAGACGTCGACATTAAAGCTTTTCGAAAAAAAAATTGATCTAAAAAGATTTTATATTTTCAGAAAAAAAGTTTATCGCAGACTGAAAAGATGAAACTAGATCTTTCAAAAAGAGGTCAGGAAAATAGGGTGAAAAGTAATTTATATAGAATACCCTATAAAGAGCGGCAAAAAAAAGGGGGAAAAATAATAATAAACAATAATCAAGGGAACGCTCTAAGAGTTGCTTTTCATAAGGGGTATTTGGTAATTTAACAGTCGCCTAAAAGCGTGCCGCAACTCAGTGACGTGACAATTTGAGCCACGTCAGCGCAGGCTGAGAGAGTTCTCTCAGCCTGCCGGCTGATATCCATTTTTCTCATATATATATATATATATATATATATATATATATATATATATATATATATATATATATATATATATATATATATATATATATATGTATGGATTTTCCCTATATTTTTCGAGATTTCAAGGGAGGCCCGTAGGTCCATTAGTTGGCTTTAGCCCATAAGAATTAAATCTCTTTAATTAAATTCGAAGAAGCCAGATAACAACCATCCAATCCCTTCTTCGCTATTAAAAGACTTTGTTTTTAGTAATTTAGCACTGTTCCTATCGTAGCCTGTAGGATACAAATATCCATATTCATCAAAACTATTAACTTGTATTATATCCAATTACTTGTGTCCAATTCCATTAAATTACTGATGATTATAAGTAATATTTAAAATCAAGCAGAAAGTTGCTGTGGTGTAGTGGTTATCACGTTTGTCTTACACACAAAAGGTCCCCAGTTCGATCCTGGGCAGCAACAAATTAAAAGTTATTTTTGTTTTTATTTATTATTAGACATTTTTAATTAATCATCTCCAGTTTTCTAATTTTCTTTTTATAAGTTTTTATCCTTGTTTTTAATTATCTGCCAATGCATGGGCACGTGCTTTCCAGGGTTTTGAAAAAAAGCTTCTAAAATATTATTATTGAAATAAATATTACTTTCATGCTAATTATGAGTGTCAAAAAGTTAAACATAGTATAACCTTTTTGCTTGAAAAATAATGGTGCTTTGTCTAATTAAATATAAGGAATAGTTTACTCAAATAATCAAGTAAAAGTTTTCTTTTCTGAAGAACAGAGGTTGGTAAAAGTTTAAGGAGTTTGACATTAAAGAAGTTTACATAAAATAAAAAGTTGAACATAACAAACAAGAGAAAATAAGAAATTACCAACTTGAACATAGTATAACATTTGGGTAGGGTAAAATCTTTACCCTAACTTAAAGTACTCATCCCTTTACCTTACCCCATGACAACTCTTAAATTATCTTTTCCCTGCTCTATAGGGTAATAGGTAAAAAAATTTCCTTATCACAAAACAGATAAAATACTTGTATTATAGCAACCTGCATGAATAATTCTCCTTCTTGATTCTGCTAAATTAAAGTTAGGCATGGCACAAAAATATTCAACAAAGAAAAGAACTAAAAAAACAATCTCACATAATGTTCTAACCATCTAACATGTTCATGAGAATCAACTTACCCTGTTGAAATTTACTAATATCAATTTTTTTTTAAACAAGTAAGAGGATAAACAAGTGACAATAGACTTTTACCGTTACATTACCTGTTTACATTAACAAGTAATAAACCTTATCCTTACCCTACCTTTAAGAAATAGGATCATAAACTCTTATCTTTATTCTATATTTTTTTTGGGGTAAATGGGTAAGATAAATGTGCTACCCTTATGCATTATGAAATAGTTTACACAAATCAGACAAGAAAATATTAGATGAGTTAAGATAAATTGAAGTTAAGGATAAAATTAAAAACTTAAATATGACATATACAAAAAAAAAAAAGGAAATCATGAATTTCATGCAAATTTGGAAAATGAATCAAGATGACCATTTGTTATTATTATATCCATGTTGTTGTTCAATTTTAGTTACAAAATTCTTTTCATACAACACAATTATCTACACAAGACTAACACTTTGCAACCTAAACTGAATCGAGCCGACTGAACCAAGCACTAGAGCACAAAACCTATCACAATTCACTTAATCAAGCCCAAAAAACTCGACCTATAGAATAAGACAAAATTTCTTATCATTTCATCAAAGGCATACCCTGTTTCATTTCAAATGTTTCTTGTTCTTTTGAAGAATCGAAAGCAAATGGAAATTCCCTTGCTAGTTATATAATATCTATATATTTTTTTTTCGAGAAAACCCTTGCTAGTTATATATAATTCAATAGGATTGTTTCAAAAGATTTTGCTCATGCAGATATTTGGTGGATTGATGGACCTGGCTGGAAAAAATGGGTTGTATTTCACTTCGTCTGACTTATGGTGGGCCTACAAACAAAGACGGTGAAGATATCAGAGGAGGTCAGAATGACCCCCATCCTAAATCTGATAATGCTTAAGCCAGCCCATTGTCCTAGGTGAATCTCTCTTTGAAAGTAGAGACTGTAAATACTAGAATTTTAAGATGTACATTTCATGGATGATGAGTGGGGTATTTATGTACGGGTCGGAAAATTAAAAATGTGTTGTAAATTTTCTTGAATCAACGAAAGATTACAATAATTCAATCCAATTACAAGAAAGAGGAGATATTCAAGTTCAAATCTCATCTTTATTTAATGTCGAGTTTTTGCGTAGTGGTGGAAAGTGAATCTTGTTTTTCATTGACCGGGTGAACGTCAAACTTCTTCAGAACTTTTCTCCTTGGATCACTGATGGATAGCACAACTCCTATCAAATGAAAACTCAAAGAGATTTGGGTAAAACTTGAACGCAACAAGTTTGTGTAAGAGTTAAACTCTTTGCAATCAGAATATTCTAATACTTCTCAGCTGAAAATCACACCCCTTTTCAATAGCAGCTTTAGCTATTTATAAGGGGTTCTAGGGTAAAACTCTTCCCTAAAAACCCTCCATAATGGGGATTAACTCCCCTCATTACGTGAGCAGTAATTGACCCTATAATGATGGCATTTACAACTGAGACGCATGGCTCATTTGCAGTTGAAACGCGGGCTTCAGCTCTGCGTTTAGCTATTGAGATGATGCTGGACGTGGGCCTCGAGCTCCGCATTTGCACACTACTGTAGTGTTGAGACGCAGGCTTCGAGCTCTACATTTTGATACTGCAGTGATGTTGAGACGCAGACTTCGAGCCCTGCGTTTTGGTATTGCTGTTGGTGCTGAGACGCGGGCTTCGAGCCCCGCGTCTTGGCACTGGCACTGCACCAACGGCTTTGACCCCTTGCGTCTGAAGTATGGACTCTGCATTTGAAGACTTGTCTTCAGTACTTTTTAGACAATCTACAAAATCCCCTCCAGAATTTTTGAACTTCACGGTTGACTGTTATGGGTTTCGAAACACTTTGGACTTTTCTTTTGGCAGCAAGCTCTCAAGACTGGACTGGCAATCTTCTGAGATATCTTGATCTTAATCTTATCTAGATTTCAAACTTCGTGAGTATACTGTTAAACTCTTTGAAGCCAATAAAATGATCATCGTGAGTGTCTAGATATGCAGTCCAGATCTCATCGGTGCTCTGAGTTAGTTGTCGGTGTATTATTGAAGCAGGAAAAATTACCAACTACTTTTTGCCAGTGTACTGTTGAACTGCTTGCAGAAGTAGAAACTAAACACAGGTCTTATAAACACAAGATCGCGTTGCCTTGGAGATACGGACCTCGTCTGAAATAGAAACTCGACTCTCATTCATTGGAGAGACACGAACATCGAAGTGGAGATGCAGCTCTCACTTTGTTGAAGAGACGCAACTCTTTAAAGTGGAGACACGGCTCTCTTGTTTTGTCCAGACGCGAGCTTGAAAATACTAAGGAGATGCGGTCCTTGAAGTGGAGACGCAGCTCTCACTTTGTTGAAGTGATGCAGACTTTGAAGTGGAAACGTGGACTTCTCTTGTTGAAGAGACGCAGTTCTGTTAAACGGAGACTTGCGTTCTGAGTGTGCTGCCACGTGTCTGGCGGAGCTAAAAGAGATGTTGTTTTCTTTAAACGCGAGATTCACATTATGGGTGCGCTGCCACATGTCTAGCACTGACCGGTCTTGAGATATGGGCCGTGTATCTCGACCGATCACTGCATCTATAAAAATACAACAGTTTTTCAAGAGTCATTATCAGACTCTTTCTTCTTCGTTGAACTTTGCGTCCAGAGTTTAAGAACTTAAGAAAAGCTTCGAGATTTTTCTTACTTGTCTCCATCTTCTCTAAAGAATTCACCATCAAAATGGCCCCAAAGATCAAGCTTGTGGCTTCTTCCTCGAGCGTTGTTGCTCCAGAGGTTCAAATTGGAGGTTCCTTCACGCTGGAGGCCCCTATTTCAGGTAATAAAAACTGGCTTCTATCTTAACACTTAAGCTTTGTTTGAAGTTGAACCACCAACATGAGGCTCATGCCCGCGCTTGATTTACAGACGCAACTCTCTGCAGTGATAGGCAAGACGCGGGTATGATGACCTCTGCGTCTTCGCTTAGTTGGCTCGAGACTGCGTCAGTCTATTGAACGCGGGTTTTCACTGAGCCTTGCATTTGATTTCAATACTTAGAAAAATTTTCTAAGTGGTGGAATTTAGACGCGGACTTCATGTGAACCTCGCGTCTCAGTCATTAGACGCGGGTCTGACGTGAACCTCGTTTCTGAACTTCAACACTTGACAATTTTCTGGTTTTTTTATAATCGCTGACTGTTGTGTCGTTCTTTTTGCAATGCAATATTCTTCAAACCCTCTGTCCAAGAAGTGTCATTTTGGACATGTAGGTGGGGCTGATCTCAACCTCATGTTCGTGCTCCTAAGGCCCATTTCAGTATTTGCCCTGAAGTCAAGGGAGCATCGGGACAGACTCAGCAATCCTATCATGATGACGCTCTAGGAGATCATGATGGATGGCCGATTCGAGTCTGACTCCCGCGTCGTACTGAAGAAACCTGACTTCTTTTTTTTCGACAACGTCATTGCTAAGGATGATAGGATCTTGTATGACGTGGATTACAAATGGCTCCACTAAATCAGAGATAGGAAGCTCTTTCTTCCCAACATGGAAAGGATGTACCCCTTGGCGTATCTGCAACACATGTCAGTACATCGTACAATGGAGTGGGTTCTCTCCAAGTCTATTTTCAGTGTCTCCTTAGGCAAATTAGGCGTGAACGAGGCTTACTCAGCCAGTCATGGGAGAGACGTGCTTGGATTGCAACTTGAACTGGTCAGGGCTGAGTACCTGACGGGGGGACTCCCCAGTTAGCCGCTACCTTTATCAACCAGTTTTTAAAGGCGAGGGTTGACTTTCCCATTGATTTTCGTCCACTTGGGTGGGTTCATTCCCTCGGATAAGTCGTGGTGGGGCAAAATGGTGGGCTTTGTTCTTACAGATCTCAAGGACTTGTTGAAGCAGGCGGGACTGTACGAGGCTATCAGGACCATTCAATGTGGCATCCCGCAGAGCTCTCACCATTTCTATGGTGTCTTGGAGCTTTATACAACCCATGGACATGTACGTTCTTCACCCCAGTTGGAGAGATGAGGCTTGCTCTCCATGAGTTGTATGAAGTCTCAAGGCTGGTAATTGGAGATGCCCCCTATGAAGAGTACGCCCTGATCACTGAAGAGTTAGATTTGCTGAAGAAATTTGACCCTCAGGTACACGAGACCTACTGAGAAGTGTTATGCCACTTTCACATCTGCGGACAGACCGGTTGGAGGAAGAGGGGTGTTAAGCAGATGTCTTGGGTGAGCTATCTCTTTAAAGACATAAATGATAAGTATGTCTAAGTGACTCGTCTGCTCCTAATACTGAGGAAGAAATTACAGAAAGAATCAGTGTTTTCACCAGCTCATACATCACGGAGTTTCAATGAGGATAGTTCAAATCGGACACGATCTTGAAAGTTTTCATCAACAAGCCAAGATCCCGATATTTGACCGGGCTCTGTTGGCGGGCTTCCTTATGTTGTGGCTTAAACGATGCGTGGTGCCGATGCTACCGTACGAGGTGATCGTCGCGGATGTGGTGTACCCAGTGGTTCTGTTGGCGCACGAGAAGTCGATTTCTCTCATTCCAGCGATGGTGGCAGGTATCCAGAGCAGTTTACTACGGCGTTAGCTAAAAATATGTGTCAAGTGGAGGCCGTCGTAAACTCCCAAGGCAGACCGTTGTGGACTCAGAAGAAAGGCCCGAAGTGAAGACTCCCAATCCTAGAGTCAAGCTCCCTTACACATATTTGATGGCCTGGTATGTTATACACTGCTCGTCATTGATAACAGTAGTGTCTCCCTTAGAGGTCTTCGTCCCTTTCGTGTAGCGGTTGGAAAGCTCGAACTGGTCGCAGTACTACATGTTCTATGTTTGGAAGACTATTCTGAGCAGCTCGAGCTATCAACTCAACCGATGCTTCCCAAAATTCCTGATGCATCATATGGGGACAAGTGTAACGCCCCGATCCGGCGGGTACGGAGACGTTACTGCGACGTATATACGCAGGCCCAAAATACCCTCACGTATATACGCTAAGCATCAGTACAGGCAAGAATCAGAGTACGGAAGCAAATGGTGCATTATACATTCCAACATATGAGTACAATTACAAAGTTATCACCAGAGGTGATCCAATATTACATGAATATTACATCACTGATATGCGCAATTGTGAGATTACAAGAGATGTACAAGTATGAACAGTACACAGGCACTCACGAGTTTACAAAAGGAAAACTCGAGAGGCACACAGGGGGGCCTGGAAGGATAGAGCTCTGGATGATCTGCTGGAGATCCCCGCTACCGCTGCGCATTACAGGTCAGCAACTGGGAATCTACAAGCTCCAAGCTCCGGCATGCTCCAAGCTCCAGGACCTGGACATGAGGATCCAGGGGAGTCAGATGAAACTCCCCAGGCGAGTGGTGATGCAAAAGCCAGATGGCGTGCTAAGATAAGTACAAGTGTATCGATAAAACCGAATCAAACCGATTACGAGCAAAACCGATTGTACAAGCTTAGGTCACGGCCCCATGAGACTAGTACCTCGAAGGAATAATCCAAATAAGGAAACCCTCATCTATATACCTTTATCCCATGTTACCGTAATCCAAGCGCGTACAACCGAGTTACAAAGCAACACATCAAATTACATAATGGTCATAACAGGAGTACATAACAGGAATAACAGGAATCATAACAAGCATAACGGGAGTTCATAAAAGGCATAACAGGATACATAGTTGGCATCTTTTTATTATTATTACTCGTCTGACCCATATATCTAGGTATGTGTCCTGGTGTACATCTCAACACACATACATCCATATATAAGCAGCCGAGGTTTGTTACTGGAAGATGATGAAGAACTGATAGCTCCTCTTATAGTAGTTCCCGACCGCCCGGGACACAGCCATATGGGGGCCTTAATCCCCCTAACACGCATCTTCTGAGGGCCTTAAATCCCCCTAACACGAATCGTCAGTTCTGGTATCCACTACTATAAGCAAGGCATCATACCGGCATCCATCACTTCCTCCCATTCCCCGTGCAAGTTGTCCTTTTTATGGCTTGTTAACAATATTATCAGATTACGGGAATGAGTGGGATCATAACTTGTCATAACAGGAATCATAACGGGAATCATAACAGGAATCATAACAGGCATAACTGGAGTACATAACAAGAGATCAGGTACTACATTCCCGTAAGGTGAAAATCAAGAGTAGAGAGTTATTCATAACAGGTATCAGGTTTTATCAAGCCAATGACAAGTGTTCATGACAGGAGTTATAACATGAGTTAGTGTCAAGTAGTAGCATGTCGGGTGTCCGGTGATAGCATATCAAGTGTTAAATGGTACAGACAGGTATATGTCAAGGGGTTACATAACAAGCTGGTATATGGCAAGTTTTAGAGTAATAGTTGAGCACAATCAAGCGGAGCTGAGCAAGCTGGAGGTACTGACAGCAAACAGTATTTTATCACTGGAGCGTCTGGCAAGGTTACCGGGACAACTCAGCTTAAAGTGCGAGTATGAAATCCGGCAGCATCTCGCCTAGACGAATTTAGTGGTAAAGCGCTGAACGCTGATCATGATAACCAGGCGGAGTAGCTGAAGACCTGACGGTCCCAATCACTTCCCTTTCGAGATAGTGAGTGATCGGAGGCTGAAGGCTGAGAGGCCTGACGATCCCAATCACTTCCCTTTCGAGATAGTGAGAGACCGGAGGCTGAAGGCTGAGAGGCCTGACGATCCCAATCACTTCCCTTTCGAGATAGTGAGAGACCGGAGCTGAAGGGTGAGAGGCCTGACGATCCCAATCACTTCCCTTTCGAGATAGTGAGAGATCGGAGGCTGAAGGGTCCAGTCATTGGCACTCGGCCATACACAAATACAGGGACTCAGCCCAATACATAATACATGAAAATAAGGAATAAAATACATGTCGACCCGACAAAGCGGGGAAACCCAATGGAGGCGAGAGCGAGGACACTCGCCTAAATCACCGGAAAGCCGAAAAGTCTGGAATCCATGGAACTCGCGCACGCGCCATAATTATAATAATAATAAATATTTTTGGAGAGAGAAAGTGGGAAGAGAGAGAAGGTGTTAGAAAAGTAGAGAGAGAAAAGGGAGAGAATGGAGACGCGGAAATATAGGCAGATGCGGGAAAATAGGCAGACGCGAAAAAGTAAGCAGATGCGGGAAAATAGGCAGACGCGGAAAAGTAAGCAGACGCGGAAATATAGGCAGACGCGGAAAAATAGGCAGATGCGGGAAAATAGGCAGACGCGGAAAAGTAAGCAGATGCGGGAAAATAGGCAGACGCGGAAAAGTAAGCAGACGTGGGAAAATAGGCAGACGCGGAAAAGTAAGCAGACGCGGAAATATAGGCAGACGCGGAAAATAGGCAGATGCGGGAAAATAGGCAGACGCGGAAAAGTAAGCAGATGCGGGAAAATAGGCAGACGCGGAAAAGTAAGCAGATGCGGGAAATAGGCAGACGCGGAAAAGTAGGCAGATGCGGGAAAATAGGCAGACGCGAAAAAGTAAGCAGATGCGGGAAAATAGGCAGACGAGGAAAGTAAGCAGACGCGGAAATATAGGCAGACGCGAAAAAATAGGCAGATGCGGGAAAATAGGCAGATGCGGAAAAGTAAGCAGATGCGGGAAATAGGCAGACGCGGAAAAGTAGGCAGATGCGACCGGAATGATTACCGGAATAATCGTGAACGATTACCGGAATAATCACCAGAGATATTACCAACGAAGAGGAGCTCGGCCCCCAATCCTAAGGAGGTGGCCGGCCTTTGATGTAGTGAAGGGGTGGTGGTTGTGAAGATGATGATTTTGGTGGTGATGGAATTGTTGAAGAGGATGAGGGGGAGGAGAATAGGTGTTGTGGTGGAGAAGATGGTGGTGGTGAAGGTTAATTTGAGGAAGATGATGAAGAAGAAGAAGAAGAAGGTGGAGTTGGTGGTGGCTTTGAGGAGGAAGAAGATGGAGATTGAGGTGATATTGGTGGAGATGGAGGAAAGGGGGTATGGCCGCCGGAGTTGGGGTCTCCTCGTCGGCGTCATGGTGGCCGGAGGCGCCGGCGGCGGTGGCCGGTTGGATGCTGGCCTCTCATGGAGAAAAGAAGAAGGAAGAAAAATAGGAGAAGAGAAGAATAAAAGAAAGAGAAAGAAAAGAAAAAGAAAAGGAAAAGGGGGGTGATGATGAGGGATGTGATTGATGAGAGAGGGGGGTGTGGTGATGGGATGTGGCCCACGTGGAGGGGAGTGGGCTGAAGTCAGTGGAAGAAAAGAAAAGGAAAGAAAGAAAGAAAAGATAAGATTTGAAAAATAATAATATTATAATATGGTCGCGAAAAATCGACTGTCCAGAAAAATCCCCAAAAAATACCCGGAGGTAGTGTAATACCCCGTTTCCAAATACGTACTTAGTTGCGTATTCAGCTTTTCGATCGTATTTTTCGATATACTTCTCTGTATTTGATCGATCTCAATTTCAATATCATTTTCCAATATATTAGATTTTATATGATTTTTCTGGATTTTTCCTGAATTTAAATGTATTTCTTCAAACCGGTGTCGACCAGTGTCGCTGATCGATTCCTAGAATTTTAATTCTCAAACAGTTAGGAATTTCTAGATGGTCCTTTAGACTTTATTTCTTAGAATCATATTCTCTACTTAAAATACTTTTTCTGAGAATTTTATGAATTTATGAAAATTCCACGGAGTCGGTAGTTAACTGATTCCGGGATTTTAGTTTTAAAACTATAAAGTATTTCTTAAAAAGGATTTCACTATTAGTCTTCATATATTATTATTGACTTTTGGTGAAATTTTCGAGTCGTTCCGAGATACTTGAATTTCGGACGATTTCGGTATTTTCCGAAATATTTCCGTATCCTCGACTTAAACCCGGGAACTTGTCTTTTCATTATTTTTATATCTAAGTCCAAGAGTAAATATCTTCCTTTATGAATTTCTTTCCATTTTTTTTCCTTTTCCTTTATTTCTCTTTCTCCACAACCACAAACTTTTCCCATTTTTTTTCCAAAAATTCAAATCTCTTCCAAATTCTAACTCCACATAATCTCACCACCCCCCCTCATTTAATGCATCTCTCTCTCTCTCTCCCATGGCCGGCCAAGTGGCCAAGAAGAGGGACACCCATCCCCTCTCCTATTTTGCAATAAACCCCTCACATTTACATTATTTACACCTCCCTTACAAAATCAAAATCCTATATAAACTTTCTTTTACAATTCTTTTCTCTTTTCTTCACTTCACTAAGAGATTAGCCTTCACCATTTTCTTCTCCATCTCAAACCCTAACTCCAAACCATCAAAGTCTTCATCTCCTTCTCAAGCAACTACAACCCTTGGATTTGGATTGCATATCTCTTCATCGAAGTATCGCCAAAGACCTAGTTGGTGATATTGTTCGTCACGATCATTCGGAACTCGTAGAACTTTCACATAACCGTTCGAAGTGAGTATTTTTACTCACCAAGACTAGACAACTTCCTTGTTTACTTGTGTTGATCATTCATGTACACTTGTGCCATAAAAATCATATTTTTAGCCCATCAAACAACCATCAGAAAATCTGTTCTGTTACTGTTCTCCCCACGATTAGTCGACTTAACCTAGGGACCATTCGACTAACCCACCTTAGCTGAAACTTAACCTTTTCTAATTTCACAGTTTTAGTCGACTAAGCCATATTACCAGTCGACTAGACCCCCTTAGTCGACTACATTTTTAACCTAGTCGACTAATCTTTCCCTGGACCAGGAAACACCAACTCTCGGCTCCAGTCGACTTAGTCTATTTTATTGGTCGACTAGATACCCTTAGTCGACTACAACCTTGACCTTAGTCGACTAATAATTCCTGAAATAAATCCCAACTTTCTGTATCACAGTTTTAGTCGACTTAGCCCCACTATTAGTCGACTTAGGTATCTGTTAGTCGACTACACATTTCACCCTAGTCGACTAACTTTTCCTGAAACAGAATTACAACTCTCTGGAACCCAGTTTTAGTCGACTCATCTAGACCGTTAGTCGACTTAAGACCCCTATTAGTCGCTAATTCTTCCACCTAGTAGACTAATTCTGACTGTTTGACTTAGTTGATTTCTTTTCTGAATTTGATCTTATCATTGATACATGGGTGACATATTATTCCTGTTCATGCTTCATAACTGGTATTACATGACATGTTACTTTATGGATCTCACTACTTGTTACTTCATGACTTGTTATTATATTCTCGCTCCATGATTTGATAAATTGTGAATATCACCCCTTATCATGCTATCTCTTAAACCAAGCATGATATACTTGACTTTTGTATAAAATGGATCAACTTACACATGGGTCGGGGGAAATATGCGGATATCGATACGTGTTCGTGTTTACAGTGGCATTAGGTATATTGTACAATCATATTTCCGGTCTGACCTGAGGGCCTCCAGGGGACCGAGGGGAGTGCCTGCTCCCTCTTCCTGAATACAGTCATGACAAAGGGCATACATAAGTCCCTCCTGATAGGCCTTGCGGCTGGTTCCGTTATCAAGCAACGGAACACCCTGGGACCGTGGTCCCGGGCATGCACGGGACCCACTGTAAAATAGTTCGTCGATACAACCGCTGTTTCCAATAACAACCTTGCTTTACTAGGATATGGATCTATGTGCTCTGGGACGCTGGGTCACATAGTTAGATATCACAGTAAGACAAGTAATAATAATAAGACGTTAACTGTAGATTCATTGTATTAGGATTTTATCTCTTCATGCTTTTCATACTTGTTAGTTGATATTCCTTATAACTGTTTCATCTTTCCTTATTCATGTTCCTTAGCCACTTGGCTATAGTTTGTTTATTGTTAATATGTCTTGACTCCTTGGATTTGCACATTCAGATTCCGAAGCTTGGAACGAAGTGGAGCCATCCACAGAGGACCAAGCTTACCTTAGTGAGCAGGCGGACTAGTTCCAGTCCCCTCGTGCCAGACTTACCTTTTGACTCACGAGATCTTCTTTCTACTTGTGAGCTTTTGTATACATATTTGTATATATTTCTTTTGGACTTGGTTATGATGTATACACATGTAATGTGTAATACTTTATAATATCCTGTGATAACTTTGTATGTGTACTTCTTGTGTTGGCACATGTATGAATACCACGCTTTGTGTCGTACTCTGATCCTTGTTGTACTTTTATGCTTAGCGTATATACGTGAGGGCATTTTCTGACCTACGTATATACGTCGCAGTGACGTCCCCGTATCCGTGGAATCGGGCGTTACAGGTTGGTATCAGAGCCTAGGCTCTCAAACCTAAAGTACAATCAAGCAGCAAATTACTGAAATTTGCTAATGCCAACTACAATGTACGAGTTATCTAGTCCTTCTTGATTCCTCCTTGATTCCATTTTGTATCCTAAACTCCTTCCATTGTTTCCAAATTCCAGTTTCTTTTCCCAACTCGTTATGGAGAGAAAGGACGGGACGTAACCACTCCGGGCAATCATCGAATGGACCTACGGGAGAGAATGTGGACTTCTGAGGGTCATTCAGACGATGATGGAGAACCAGCAGCAAACACGGAACTTTTCTTCGGCAAGAGTTGACAACTCCAAAGGAACAGAGGCCGGGGACATTTCAGATTTCAGGAGGCTACAACCAGCCATATTCACGGTGAAGAGAAACCCTGGATGCTGAGCAATGGCTGACGGACACCACCGATCTGCTGAATGCAGCCAGAGTACCAAGGAGAACCAAGTTGAGGTCGCCAAGATTCAGTTGAAAGATGTAGCTAGAACTTGGTGGCTTGCTGAAGAGGCCTACTGGAGAAGCCTGTCACCTGGACACATTCTCCAAGAGTTTTTAACAGCAGATTCTTTCCCTGCTACTGCTCAGAAAGATATGGAAGAGCAGTTTATCAGACTCCAGCAGTGGAACAAATCCGTGGATGAGTATGCTGCGGAGTTCCTTAGACTTAGCCGCTTCGCGCCGTACATGGTAACGGATGAGGAGAAGCGAGCAAGCAGATTCCAGCAGGGCCTGCAGATGGATATACAAGTATTCCTAATGCCCCAGCAGCTGAAGACCTATTCAGAAGTTCTCACCATCGCTCGAGAGGTGGAGCGTGGGCTAGATAAGAAACAAGTGAATCAGATGAGGAATCAGGCCATGAAGAGGCCGTTTCCACCAATGGAAGAGGAGGCCCATACAGAGCAGCGAAGGTCCAGATGAGACAACCATTCAGACCAGCTCCTTACCAGATGGCTCAATCAGGTCTATCTGCAACTTTTGCCAGAAACTGGGTCATTCTCAGCAGAATTGCCGTAGGGCAAATGGACTATGTTTGGTGTGTGGATCCAGAATCATTCCATAGAAGCATGTCACACACAGAGAAGGGGATTACCAATCAAGCTCTACCGGCACTTCAGGGACCATATGGACAGAGATCACTTCCAGGCCACTTGGACAGAGGAACCAGGGACCAGTGATGAGGAGAGCTCCTCCCCCTCCTTCACAGCAAGCTATTCGCCCAGTTCAGAGAGGAGCTAGGACTGCAGCAGGGGTGGAAGGGGCAAGCATATAATTTGTCAGCACAGAGGCTGAGACATCTGAGGAGGTGATAACAGGTACCATCAGAGTTCATTCTAACCTGTCCTCGCTCTCTTTGATTCCGGTGCTTCCCATTGTTTTATCTCAGACCATTTTGTGGCATTGCATTCTATACCTGTTAGATCTTTAGACCACAAATGGGATATTAGTACTGGGAATGGAGTAGTCGTATCTTCTATAGTTTGTACTGATTGTCCAGTAGAACTTTGTGATAAGACCTTGGCCATAGATATGCTCGTACTAAACACCAAAGGGTACGACGTAATCTTAGGCATGACCTGTCTCAGTCAGTACCATGCAGTTATTGATTGTAGGGAGAAGAAGATTAATTT
>JAVJIF010029303.1:0-65511 GCA_038442645.1 Agave tequilana | reverse complement strand
ATTGGGTAAGGTCCGACTAGGTAAATGAGTGTTGGGTTTAGGCTAGTGGGCATGCCAACAGGTAAATAGGAATAGGGTGAGAAGCTAAACAAGGAGACACCACCTCCACCAAGATTAGTATTAACACAAATGCCAATATTAAATAAGCAATACTAATAACAACTCACAACTCACTTACAAATAATAGAACATTAATAATAATATGGTACACTAAATAGAATAACAATAAATAATAATGGAAGAACCATATACTATCTGAAAATAAATCTGCATATCCAACAATAATAATCACGAGAGAAATAAATTAACTTGATTAAAATAAAATAATCGGTAAATCAAAATAAATACTTTAGGAATATGAAAATACTGTATTACTAGGTAGGGATCTTACACTCTACCCACCTTATTAAAAAATTCGTCCCCGAAATTCAAATAAGTAGGGAATGGTAAAAAGAATCCCAAAATCCAAGAAGAAGACAAACAAACTTCATGTCGCTACTCTGCACATCATAAATCCACCACGCTTCCACTGCGCACTCTGATACACGCCACCGGCTTCAACATGAAGTAACCCAATCCCAAGAGATAAAATCAAGAATAGAACCAATAAGGATGGAAAGAAGCAAGATGAAGATACAGATCACTCAAAAATAGAGTAGAAATCAGGGTATCCAACAATGAAAGATGAGAATTTCCAAGGAAGGACGGTCAATTCCAATGGAGTCAATATCATAATGGAGATATATGCATATTGCAGTATAACTATAGCTTGTTTTCAAAGTTTCTGGTAAGAACTAGGTCTCTCTTGCGAAACAAAATTCAAAATTCAACATCGCAAGTCGAAACCTAGGCTCTGATACCACTCTGTAACGCCCCGATCCTAAAGATACGGAGACGTTATGGCGACGCATATACGCAAGGGACTACCCCCCGTATACGCGCTAAGCCTAAATTGTAACCTGAACAAGCTATAATCTAAACCATGAAAATCACTGCAATATGACATAAAAGCTACACATGATAGCAATATGAATGACAGGAAGAAAATGGCAGCTGAATGCAATACAGATAGAGTCATGGAGTAACAGGAATAAAGGAGAAATGAGGGTACCAGAATGAAGAGAGGGAGACAGTGTCCAACTCCTCGCAATGTGTACCTACTCATCGAACACCTGCACAATGAGACAATCGTCCAATAGCTGGACGTGCAAACCCAGGGTCGTCAGAACGCGACCATAATGAGTGTGTGTGTAAAGGGGGACAGCTCGTGCAGAAGAACAATGTGCATAAATAATAGTAAGAACAACTACAGATAGAAAGACTAAATAACACAATAAATAACTGAGCAGTAACACATATGATAAAAACATGATACCGGTAGCAGACAACTATCACAACTATAAATAAGCAATCAATGTCAAGACATGTAATCTATCACATGTCACTAGATTGGCATCCAAGTCCGGTCATAGGTCTGGTCCTGGTTACAGTCATATAATACAACCATATGTCATAAGGTTGGGTAACCATTCAGGTACAATACAATGTGTAACCTAGCATATCGCTAGTTGTTATACAATCCAGTCATGGTTATGGTTATATGCTATCACAGTGATATAAATGTACAGTCAGGTGATTATGGTCAATCATAAACATTAACAGTTCATTATCATTATTATGTCAGCGAACACCAATTGCCACCTGTAATAGACGCATCCCATACTACGCCTACTACATGTGTTTATCAGGGTCCTAAGTTATTGAAATTAGTGGAAGAGACTTTGTCCATGCTTTAGGTGGGTCCCGTACATACCCGGGACCACGGCCTCAGTTTCCTGGCGCTGAACCAGGCCGTACCGCTAGGTACTCAGTAACAGTAACAGTAACAGTAATCTCACTGTGAAAACAGTGGAACAGTAACAGTACAGATGGGATGTCAGTCATCCCCCAGGACCCCTGCAGTGGAACCCTCAATCGGCTGCGCAACCTGTATCCTAGGTCCACCCAAAATACAGACGCTGTCTCCTCCACCAATTTCCCCAATCCCAGTGGAAGTTGTTCAGTTACTTTATTATTTATTCAATTCAGTTAAATCAGTCAATGTCCATATTATCTAGAATACTGGGACGATACGCTGACAGTAACAATAACAGTACAGTAACAGTCAATCAGTAATCGTATACACGGTAAACAATATCAGTAACAGTAACAGTAACAGTAACCGTGTATACGATGAACAATAGGACTGTACCGTGGTTACGGTCAAACAATCATTTCCCATTAACTTTCGATAACATGGATCAATACAACAACAATAGAACTCGATAATGCTCAATAACCGTCTCATCTAGAACCGGTCATATCTCATAAGTTTGCATATAACAATAGCCGGTTTACATCTCTACCAATCCATATAAGCTCTGGAATACAAGATCACTGATGTCGACTAGATTACCATCATCATAACTCAATCTCTACCAATAGATGTAATCAATAACCAATCATGAAACATATAGTATGCCCTCGAGATCATCAAATCGACACATACTGAATCATATTAAATAGGAAACATCCTCAAAGAACTGCAGTCTAGAATAAGTCCACTCGTGAGTCTATACCAACAGCTCATCATACTCTATAATCCAATCAGTTGATATATCTTGGAACTCTAGCTTTTAATAATTCAAAATCAATATGATATCACATATCAAGTCAACTGTAAGATATCCACATCAACATCTGAATGAATCATCATCAAGTCATCACCAATAAACAAATATCAAGTCTGGAAAGTACTCTACTTGAATATATCATCTCATCTTAATGCAGATCGGGCTTTATCATAAAGTATGTAAATCCAATGCCACCTATAACTCAAGTTCAGTCCAACCCTGAATAAGTCTATGTATCAATCCAATCGTCATAATCTTTTAGTAAGGTAGGATCACATTCAATATATCCTCGATCAACTACAATAAAGCATAGTTACTACTGATACTTAACATCAACGCATATCATCTAATGAATCTCAAATGCCAACAACGTCAATCTCACCTCAAAACAAGTCAGGCTCCATATAAGGAACATAGATTCTGGATAACCTCTAACTCAAGATCAATCTAAATCACAACTCAACTAATCCAGTCATATCTGATATGTCCTCAAATACTCAACTAATAAAGTCAGGTCTAATTACTGATCATCATTCTATGTAAATAATATAAGTCCAGATCAATCCCAAGTTATGACAACCAACTCATATTCCAATAGTTACATGATCGTCAAGTATCAATATACATCAAAGAATCTGATATAATAATTGTCATTCCAACATATATCCATAATCAAGCTCAGCTCTCTCACTCTAACAATTTAATCTGATTCCCGAATCCTCAAGGGTTCACACTTCTATTAAGATCAAACATGATATCCCAATACTCGGTATCACAACATATACATGCATCTAAGTTCTATTAGATCAAGTCATTTCCACCAATATCCATCTCAATTACCCTCATGCTACATCCTGATATGTCTACAACAATACTCTAGATATACATAGGACAAACATGGGGGTTCTAACATGTATCAAGAATCATGCATATCATATTCCTATACATCCAACATGTAAAATACACGGGAGATGATCGTCCACCTCCATGCTCGATGATCTCCACACATAAACATGTAACATAAGTGTTCTACTCAACAATTTACATCACATACAAAATAATATCTGCGATCACTTAATAAATAAAGAGAGAGAAAGAGAGAGACACTCACATTGGGGAATCTGCTCGTTACGGGCGAGTCGCCGTTACGGTTGCTGTGGCGCCGCTCTTCGCTGTCGGACTGCATAAGACGGTAGCCAGGGTCCTGGGGAAGACCTGGCTGCAATCTGGAGGTCTTTCGCTCGCCGGAAGGGCCTGGAATCGCTGCTCGCTTGCTTCCTGTGCTGCTGGTCTGGGTGGAATCTGCTGTGCGCGTCGCCGGGCGAGTCGCTGCCGCGGTCGCTGTGGTGCGGTTCCTCGCCAACGGACTGCATGGGGGTTGGCCAAGACACTGGAGAAGGTCACCGTGCTGGACTCCGGCGACGGGCTGGCGTGGATCAGGAGAACGGCCTGCTCGCCTGAACTTGCGCAGATCTGGATCTGCTGCAGATTTGGGCTGTTCTTCGCTGTTTTGGTTGTCGGTGGCTGTCCAGGTCTGCAGGAGGGAAGGAGGGGCTGTCGGCCACGCTGGGGGGAGGGAGCAGGTCGCCTGGGTTGCTCCCGTGGGTGCACACCTTGCCGTTATGTGCGCCATGGCCTGGATCTGTGCACGCGGGCTGCCGAGCGCTGCCATGGCCTGCTGCGGGACAGATCTGGTCGGTGGTTTGCTGCTGCACGGAGGGGAGATCCGGGGCGCCAAGGTGCGCTGTCCCTGCTGCCGATTGCTGCTGTCATGGCCTGAGGGGGTGGGGGATTGGCCTGGTTGCTGCGCCAATGGAGAGGATAGGCAGCCTGCTGGATCTGCAGGCTGCTGATTCCCTGTTGCGCCTGCTGCCAGTGAATGGAGAGGGGGCCCTGCTGGTGGCTGGTTGAAGGAGAGAAAGAGTGCACAGGTGGGGATGGTGCTAATTTGATGGGGGCTGCCGTCTAGATCTGCAGGAGAAGTGCTGGACATGGCTGAAGGAGAAGCCCAGGCTGCTGGGGTTCTGGTGCGTTCTGGTGCTGTTGTGAAGCCAGCCAAGGGAAGATCCGGGTGCTCCGGGGTGGTTTGCAGGCCATGGGGGACTGCCGCAAGGGAGAGGAGGTCCACCAGGGGGGGGTTTTGCCGGAGAAGAGGGGAGTTGCGGCCAGGTGATGAGGGGCGGCTGTAGATGATAGGATTAGTTTTAGATTAGGTTTTGGTCATTAGGTTAGGATTAGATGATATTTATATATAGGGTTTGGATTGAATTAGCTAATGGGTATTGGGTTTTGATCCAAATGAGTTGAGATCCAAATAAATAATTGGGTAAGGTCCGACTAGGTAAATGAGTGTTGGGTTTAGGCTAGTGGGCATGCCAACGGGTAAATAGGAATAGGGTGAGAAGCTAAACAAGGAGAGCACCACCTCCACCAAGATTAGTATTAACACAAATGCCAATATTAAAATAAGCAATACTAATAACAACTCACAATACTCACTTACAAAATAATAAACATTAATATAAATAATGGTACACTAAATAGAATAACAATAAATAATAATGGAAGAACCATATACTATCTGAAAATAAATCTGCATATCCAACAATAATAATCACGAGAGAAATAAATTAACTTGATTAAAAAAATAATCGGTAAATCAAAATAAATACTTTAGGAATATGGAAATACTGTATTACTAGGTAGGGATCTTACAGTCATGTTGGCCGTATCAGTATTTGTCGTACGTATGGGTGTTGGGTGATATTTTTAAACTATGCTGGTGACATTGAAATCCACACGATTCATCTTTCATCTTGATAAACAGCCTCCCATGCATTTTGTGGTTCCATGCCATATCCATCTAGAATGTAAGTGTGATAATTCTAATCAGCTGTAACTCGCATGTGTAGTGTAAACCTGCTGAATTTTCATTATTAAGTCATAAAGATCATGATTGCTGGTGTGGTCTTACAATTATATGCTTCACCTTCAGCTTGGGACTCTTGGTAAAGGACCCGGACCCTTCTACCAGTAACATCCAGTTCTTGTCAGTGATCCTTGTATAAATGTAACTAATGATATGGTAATGTTTCTCTGCAAGTGTTCGTGTTCAGAATGTTTGTCTTTTTTAAATTAACAAATCAGTTTGATCCTATTCACGTGCAGTACAAATTGTTTAGTTTGGTCTCATAGATTTCTACATAAAAATGGGTATCTAGTTTCTGAATTAGCGACTTATATCAGTTATATGTTGGGATTGACATTTATTAATATGAAGCTGCAGCTTATTCTGTGTTTCCCCTAATTCTTATATTTATTACTATGGGAAAGTGCTAATTGTACAAATTTTTTTTTTTTTTTTTTGGGACACTTGAACCAAGTGTCTTCAATGTGGCAAGCAGGTTGACAAAAGCATGTATCTTGGATAATGCATATTGCATGATCAAACCTACAATTTCATCCTATTCCACAGAGCTGCAGCATAATAATATAAGAGTATCATTTAGTTTGGTCCATGGGACCACATATAGATGATGCTCTTTTAATAGCATCTAGCTTGCTAGTTTCATTTAATTATTTCCAAATGAATTTGTTTTATCATGGAAGCGAGTTTTCTCATTTCCTTCTATACTTCAAAATATTATTGTATATATTGTTTACTAGGATGAATAGACTATAATCAGTTTTCCATTCCTATCTGTTCTTATTTCATGGTTTTTCAACCTAATGCCAATTATTCTTTGTTTGGGAATCAATTACCAATGCTTATCCTACTTTTATGTTCATTTGCACAAAGCTGAAGGAAAACCCTGATCCAACAATGACACAACATACATAAGCAGCAAAATAAAGGTTGCTATGGTTTGAAGGGGTAGGCTAGTTCAAATTTCGAAGCAAATTGTTGGTGCCTCTAAGTATATTTAAATGCTAATTGTTTGATTGATTTCCTGCCAAGGGTTTTTGCATATGCTACAAAACTGTCTTGTGTGGACCAAGTAAATATTATCACCAGCACTAGAAGATAGAAGAATATGCTATGTCCATGTAGGTGTGTTATTTTGATTCACAATTTTTTTTTTTTTTTGGCTCATTCTGATGTATGGTGGCATAGTTTCTTAGTAAACCCGTCTGCTTGGCTGATTGTATGGAACTTTTCTTTGACAGTTGATTTGATGAAACCTGATGCCACTGTGATCCTCCGCAATGCGAAGATTGATATGTTCAAGGGGTCAATGAGGCTGGCAGTTGACAAGTGGGGTCGAGTTGAAGTCACTGAACCTGCTAGTTTTACGGTGAAGGAGGACAACAACTTGTCACTAGTGGAGTATGAACTTGTGACGGTGCCGCAGACTGAATAGTAGGAGCGCGTGGCAAATAAAGCTTCTTTTAGTTGCGAATTTGACGAAGCAGCTTATAGGTTAGTTTCTCCTCGTCTCACTTCATTGGGTAAAGGTTGGTGGAAGTACAGGAAGGACGACAGGTTGGAAGTCATACAAGATCTCACTGAAGCTAATGTCATGCCTTGTTGTTTAACGTTTGTTTGATGATCTGGATTTGGTCGACATGTCTAGTAATCCAGTATGCATTATGAACTGATCATCAATATGCACATGTTTAGTTTCTTAGTACGTGAAGCGCATGCTCAAAATCGGTGAACACCTGGATGTAATAAGAACAGCTTATAATCGCATATTGACTTCTATTATTAAGGACTGCTCTGCCTGGATCCCAATTGAGAAGGCCCTCTTGATCTTCATCTATGAAGGAAGTGAACCTGATGAGTTTGATGCCTGTATTTCTGCTTGAAATTGCTGGAAAATGGAAGAGAAAAAGTACCTGAACAAGGCAATGCCCTCTATTCATAGTTGAAGAGTAAGATGGCTAAGACAATTTTACCAGGTTGCCAAGTGATCTTAGTAATTCATTATTGTCTTCATTCTTCATCTGTTCCCCAGCTATCACAACATAATGTCCTCCCCAAAATCACTCTATATCTATTCAATTTCTCCTCCTACCAAGGATTCATCTGTCACAGTGCTTGCTGGTTGGTCCCGTCTCAGACACCTTATTCCTGAATAAATTGATTTTTATAGATGCGAAACAATTGGGATTTCCTCTCTAGGGTTACTCACCCAGTACATAGGCGCTCAAAATTTCAGCAAAGCAATTTTTTTTAATTTTTATTAATTAGACCAAGTTCAACAATAGTCTAAATCTGTATATACAGGCCCTGTGTCAAGAGGAAGAATTTCTTCACAACTAAACATAAACAAATAACTAAACAAAACAACTTAAATAAATGCAACCAAGATAACTAGCCAATCTGGCTAGAGTTCACGCACTCAAATCGAACTACAATGATAAGATGTGGCAACGCCGACTCGAAATCCTAGAGCGATGCCCTCATCATTTAGGCGATATAAGCCATACTGAGGGATTTTCCTCCAGGATTGAAAGAAGAATGCATTCCATCTCTCATCAGAGGAGCACATCGTTCCCGGGAGGCGACCTGCTGATGAAATTACAAGCAACCGAGGGCATTTGAGTTCTAAACACAGGATGCCGGAGCAAGTACACTCCGGCGAGCATCACTATCATCTTGAATCTCAAATAGAACGCAACAGCGCAGACTAGCATGAGGGTCATGAAGATCATTGTCGCCGACGGTCCCTCCAGCTAACTACTGCTCGCAGCAGCCTCCCCTTGCGTCGCCAACTCCCCCATCACCTTCTGCCACAACTCCATCTCGAGTCTCAACCTGTCGTACCTTGCGCTCACCATGTCGAATGGCCTACTAGTTGGGAAAGTATCCAGCTCTTCATCCAAATCATCGGTGTTAACCAGTTCTACACATGATAGGTTTGTGGCGATGTGAGGCGGGTGTCTTGGCCGGAACTGATAGTTCCAGAGGCCAACTGTGAACAGAGAGAAGAATACTGCAGGAAGAATCAAACCTGGATGACTGACAAGTATGAGAAAGAGTGCGTGGACGAGAATTGTAGCCCCAGGATTGCTCCAATTCCGAACGCCATCTAGCCACTGGGCAATGCTAGCAATGCTGGTGAGGATTGAAGTGAGGCGTTGTGCGTTCACCTTGGTCTTCCTCCGGCTCCATTGACTGCAATATATGCCGAAATCGCTCTTCAGCTGCCTCAACTGGTGGGAGTCAACATCAAGCATGTACTCGACAACATTCTGATGGATCGAGGGTAAAGCCTTCCCAGTCTCGTTGCCACAGCCTGCACTCCCTGGTACCTAAGATCATGTACTTTGCTCTGCAGGAATCGGCGAAAGAAATATGTATGAAGAAATAATGGCTTCCCGTAGAGAACCGTCGTGTTGACCCAAGTGGCCGCGCGGGTGAATCGAATGGCTAAATGCAGCTCACCGGTCTTTATAAGCCCCGAGGTCTGTAGTACCAAGAGAGGATAGTAATGGGTGTAAACACAGTTGTACTGTAGCGTGGAGAGCCGAATTCTAATCTACCAAACCTTCTGTCTGCAATCTTTTGGTGTCGACACTGAAATTGTTGAAGACGGCGATTGTAATTACAGTACACGGATCGAACACCTCCCAAGCGAACTGCTCGTTCCATCTAGGACTCGAAGTGTCATGTACTGTTCTAGTGCTCACCCATTTGATCCATACTTTGCAACACAATAAGAACTGCACGGTCTCCCGTCTTTGGCCTGATTAAACCTCGAGCATCAAGAATCCCGAGTTCGAGGACTCCGATGCTTCGCCTCTGAACTTGCTTGCTCATCGGCTGGATGTCAGAGACGGAATGAATGGGCTCGTAAAGCACAGGATCAACAGTGTTCAGATACACCGCGAAGTGAATCTTGCCAACAATTCTGGCCCTTCTCTTCTTCTTCAACCCGTTGATGTTCCCATCGGCCAAGAAGGGCTTGCAGAGATCGAACCACCCGGCTTCCAGTGGCTTGTCGATGCCATTGCCGTGGTAGTTAGTAGAAGACAGAGGGAAGATAACGTTTCCCAGGAAATCCTCATTGTCGAACCGCGGCCCAGCCTTGTCCACAACGGAAATTATCAGCTGCTGACCATCAACGGGCTCAGCGACGACGAGAAACACATCTTCATTCCATATTGGGTTAACTGATGTAGACGGGCATGTAGCCGTGCGCCCCCGCACGCCACCGAGACGGATCTTGACGAAGATGTCAGAACCCCGAGACTTATCAGAGAGCACGAGATCTCGAGCTTCGACCACACGGACCCGTAGATAACAGAGCCTGGGAGAGTAGTTGACAGCGCTCCGACTAGGTTGCAGACCACCATCAACATGCCATGACTCTGCAAACGCGGCATCGGCCTGAGTCCCGAACCAGACCGCAAGCACAATCTCACCCTTCCTCTTCAGTGGTCCCCATGGAAGGCCTCGAAGGCTGTAGGAGAGCGGCGAGACCGGCCGGCTCGTCGGGGACCGTGTCGGGAAGTCGTCGACGCGTAACCAAACAGAGCCGAGGGCTTCGTCGTCTTCGGAGTCCTCCACCGTCACTACCAGCACTGAGTTAGGCCGGAGCTTGTTCTTGGGGAAGGCAAACAGAGAGCGCCAGACCGGGTCGCGGCCGTCAGAGGAATCAGCCGTGGATGCTCTGAAGTCGCCGATTCTTAGGCGGACGTATGGGTAACGGTACCCGTGGAGGGCGACGCCTTGGAGGACGCAGACGTAAAGGAAATGCATCGTTTCGACCAAATCAAAGGGGAAGAAGAAGAAGAAGAGACAGAGACACCAGCGGCGATTGCGGGCTTTGTTTCCACTAGTTGGATTTCGGAGGATTCTTGTGATCGAATTCTTCTTCGAGTATCAGTTGCCTGGCCGTCATTGTTGTTGAGGAGAGACTCAATGCTTCCACAATCTCAACTGCAGCTTCCATGACTTTTTCTGTATAAGAAACACTGTGGCAATGGAGGAGGAGGAGGCGGCGTTGGGGAGGAGGGCGGTCAATCAGCAAGAAACAAATTGGCTGTCAACTTGCTGAGCAATGTCTCTGAAAAAAGTATTTATTTATTTTTTAATAAAAAAAGAGACATTAAACATGGCCATATACTGTTTATTATTAGCATTAGTACGCGCTTGTTGTTTTATTATTTGTAAATACAAGTTGAATATCAATCGTGCGCCAAGTGCGCGTTGTGTGGGATCTTTAGAAAATACAAGGGCGGCTCAATTTTTAGGGAGACCTAAGCGAAAATTTCAAATGGGCCCTTTTAAAATATACTTTAAAAAGTAATTAATATAACTAATATTTTATTTAATTATTATTTTATTGAAAAATAATTCTTCTAGCTTTTTAAGATGCAAAATTTTTAATCAAGTTTTTGTATTCAAGTTTTGCTAATGTATCGTTTTCTATAGAGCAGTTGCAGGCCCTGCCGTCAGTCTGAGGTCTGAACGGAGGCAGTGAAGAGCGAGGCTGCACAGAGAGAGTTTTAATTTTGAAAATTCTCTAATTTTAATTAAATAGTTAGAGAGAGTGAAAAAGACAGCTGAGGAGTGGAAGAGACTCCTCTTTAATTATAATTAAATAGTTATAGGGAGTGGAGGATATTAGCTTGAGAAAGTGGAAGAAACTCATGATTTTCCTATTAATATAAAAATGAAGAGGGAAAAAAAATCAAAAAAGCGCGGATGAAAGGATTCAAACTCATGCAGGCAAAGCCCACACAATTTCTAGTCATGTCCAATAACCACTCCGGAACGCCTACTTGAACAATAAAAACATTTTCAATATTTTATATTTCTTATTTTAGTTAAATACTAATTTACACTATAATTTTAGAGGCCCTTATATATTGGGGGGCCCTAAGCGAGTGCCTCATTTGCCTAGAGGTTGAGCCCCCTGAGAAAATAGATCAAAGTCAAATTAGTACTCATAGTTTCAGAAATATAAATTCTACTAAAAATATAATTTTCAGTTGCAAATAGTAATAATGAAGAGTAGCATAGTAAAATGAGAATGTAAGATATGTGCTCTAACTTTTTCCAACCTGTGGAGTAATCTACACCGTTCACTATGATCTAAATGGTCTCAAAAAATAATGGTAAAAAAGTCAATAATTTTTTAAAATTGTCTATTATTTATAGAATACCATTTAATTCTTAAGGAAACGGATATTGCCACCCCCAACAAATGAGAAAGGCCCGTAAAAAAATACAAGTGTGCCATTATATTATTTTTTTTTGATGATTTCACTCTTGGTAAAGAGACCAAAGTGCTTCTTTTTTTCTTCCTCCTCCTTTCTTCTTCCTCCTCTGATTTCTCACAACTTTCTTCTCCAGCGACCCCCACTCCCCGCTTCCCCTCCCCTGCCCCCGCTCCCCTCTCCACGGCCTCCCCAGCTCCCATCTGTTTGCCCGGGGGGGGGGGGGGGGGGGTTCGCCGGAGGAAGGGGAGGGGTTGAGGGGGGAGGTGATTCGCTGGAGGGGGAGGGGATTCGCCGGCAGAGGGGGTTGGTTCACAGGCGATGGGTTTGCCGATGAGGGCGATGTTGGCCCAAAGGCCATTAGCCCACTTTTGATGATACCAAAACATATGTAGTTATGTTTTTAACAATTTTGTTTAACAAAGTTTCAGGTTAACTATTTGTTGCATTTCGGCTCCATCACAAAACTCACACATTTAGAAGCTAAGAAGATGTAGATCTCAGAGCCTAGGCACAATAGAAGAGCTCAAGGATCAAGTATTCTATAGAAGACTATTTCAAGATTTATATTTTTCTTTATATGTTAGATAAAATTTACAGTCATTTGTTAAAATCAAGATGATATAGGTTGATAGCTTTTGGGATTGACACACATACACACACACACACACATATTTCATACTCCTTTGTGTTTTTAACAAGAGTTTATACTATACTCTTTATCGTTTTTTTACCGCGTTTCAGAAAAACAAGTTTCGAAAAAATCAGGTTTTTGATTGAGAAAAGAATTTTGTCAAAATATAGTTTCTACCTTTATTTTGTTTTGATCCATGATCACAAACTAGTTCATCAAGTTCCTAGAACTCTATTTTGCATTTAAAGATCAAAAGATATTTTATCAAAAAAGAATGTTTCAAAGATTTTTCTCAACTTGACTTTGGCCTTTCGTCGGTCGACCGGGCGGTCGACCGTTGGCAGAGCAAAATTACTCTGTCGGTCACCGGACGGTCGACCGATATGCACCAAAGTGCATGTGTACACTTTGGTCGACCGTGCAATCGACCAACTGCAAGAGCTTTGCTCTCGGTTGGGTCCGGTCAATTGCCCGGTCGACCGACAGAGAGTTTTACCTCTGGTTGGAAACATCGGTCGACCGTCCGATCGGCGCTATCCCCAACGATCAAAAATCCGACCGTTGGCGGTCGACCGGCCGATCGACCGACAGAAGAGTTTTCTTCTGTCAATTTTCCCAACGGATATATTCTGTTTTGTCTTTTTTAGGTCTTGTCCCAATGGCTCTTTTGGGTTTTCTGCTCATGTTTTCATTCCCTATAAATAGTGGACTGTGGAATAACTCAACAACAAGATTTCTAAAGTTTAGATCATGTATTTACAAATTTAGCCTTTTTCATAAAAGATTTCTTTTTGAGTCAAAAATTTCAAATTCTAGCTTTTAGCTTGAGCCCCCCTCTACATCTCTACAAGCTATTTTCACTACACAATCCATAGAGTTTCACTTTCTCTTCTTGGTTGTAGGATTGTGCTTGTGACCAATTTGTGATCAAGTGTTGATCACCGTTTTCCTTCTATTGAGAAGTTGTAGAGGCTGCGGCCTCAAATGAGCTAGTGATCTCCGTTTTGATGTTGCTGTTGGTCCAGAGGCCTTCCACTTTAGTTTGGATGATGATTAACTCATGTAGTTATATTTTACTAATAATCTTGTGATGTTTAGTTTCAGATACTTAACCAAGATATTAGTAGGTGATTAGCTTCAATAAAAGTGTTTTGGAGCTTTCACATGGTGATTCAAGAGTCCGAACGTCAAAGTTCTTATCTAGCAATCGTTGGAGTCAAGCTCGGTGGATCACGTTTGGATTGAGTCAACTTGGAGACGGCGCTCTACAAGAAGACTTCGGAACAATGTTTAGTTTATGTTTAGATCCAATTGTTAAAAATTAGATAGTGTGATATGCTTAAGTTCACAACACACACTTGTTTAAAGTTTCATATTTATTGGTTTTTGATTTTTAGTTTAACCGATCTTGGTTTTCATGAATAGATAGAATCAACAAGTTTACATGATTTAATATATATTAGATTTGTTTTATATACATGTATGCTTCAACTATTAAACAAACTTAGTTTGATAGTCTATTTTATGAGTTTGGAGTTTTGATATTTTAACAAAACTTATTTTCGGATTTAAAGTCAAAAACAGTGATATATATATATATATATGTTTCACGTATATTGGATTCTATCCATATACTACATGCTTAAATGTTGTTTCTGTGTCATGTTTTTTTATTTGGATGAGTTTTGGACAAAACGATTTTTCATTTCAAAATCCTAGTTTTGGAAAATACGGAATTTGGTTTTCGGTAAAATTTCCATAACACAAAAAGAGTTCAAATGTTTGTAACTTGGTTTGATTTTTTACTCAAACAAGTTTATATTTCAAAGAGAATATAAGAACTTATTTTTGTGGATTTTAGAGATTTTATGAGATTTATTTGATATTAAAAAATCCAAGTTTTAAGCTCTGAAAAATGCCCTGCCAAGCTCTGGCGGTTGACCGACGTGCACAAGGACGTGCATGCAGGCCAGCCCCTTAGGTCGGTCGACCGACTGAAGGCAACCCACTCTCGGGTTGTCCCGGTCGACTAGGCAGTTGACCGGCCAGAGAGCCATTGCTCTCTGGTTCTGGGCACGGTCGACCGGCAGGCTCAACGGTCAATTTTTTGACCGTTGGTCGTCGACCGGCCGATCGACCGGAAGGTCATTTTTGACCTTGTCAGCTGCCAACGGGTAGAATTTTTATGGGGATTATAAATACCCCATTTGAAGTTGGTTTTTCGCCAAGACTTTCAAGAGAAAAATTTCAGATCTTTTCAAGTGTTTTAAGAGCAAGTTTTTCAAAAGAGTTTTGTGTTTAAAAGATCAATCTTCATTTATTTTTAAAGTGTTTTTAATTCAAAGAAAATAGTCTTTTGGGAATTTGTTTTTGGTCTAAAATTCTATATCTATTTAGAGATTTTTCCAAGTGATTTTCTTTATTCAAAACACTTTGTTTTTCACACTTGAGTCTATCTTGCTATCCTATCTATAAGATCTTTGTTTTGTGGGAAAAAGTTGTTTGTGGTTGAGATAGACCACCAAGTTGTAAACTTCCATCTTTGTGATATCCCTCTAGTGAGAGGTGATTGAGTTGGTACCCTCTATTGTGAGGTGATTGTGGAAGTGGTGTTTGGCTCCTTCTAATGAGAGGTGGAGATTGTGTTGTAATCTCTCAAGTGTGAGGTGATTGTGTTTGAGTGGCTTTGTGTCTATCCCTTATTTGTGAGGTTGATTTTGTTAGCTTTGAGCCTAGCCTCTAAGTGTAGAGGTTGTGTTTGTAATTGAGAGTGGAGTTGTGTACTCCCGGTTGTATTGCCCTAAATCCTCAGTGGAGGTTCCCTGTGTGGACAAGTTAGTGGAAATCCTTCTGTGTGAAGGCGGGGACGTAGAGCTGTGTGCTCGAACCTCGAAACAAATCTCGGTGTTTGCAGTTTGATCCGTTGACTCTTACTCTCTCTCTTTTACATTGTGCTTGCATCATTTCATATTGCTCATTCATATATTATAAGCTTGTGTTGTTTGTGTGCCTCACTTGTGTTTAACCACGAGAGCTTCATATAGCACCTCAACTCTTATTCAAAGGAATCAAGAGGAGTTAGTTCAGAGCCTTCACCAGGAATTCAGCTACACTCGTTGGTTACACTAAGTGTGTTGCAATTAAGTTTTAATTTTCACATTTTGTTCATTAGATTAGCCGTACACCTATTCACCCCCCTCTAGGTGTACTTACAATTGGTATCAGAGCCTACGCTCCTGATATTTGGTTTAACCACCTAGGAGTGTGATCTTGGTTTGCTAATCTATCATTTGCATTTGCACACATATATTGTTTACACACACTCATGGATTGTTTGTCACCTCCCATGTTTGATGTCTCTAACATTGACATGTGGAAATTTTGGATGTCCATGTATCTAAAAATCCTAGGCTTGCATTTTTCCTTGCCGCTTCCAAGAAATCCTATCTTGGTAATAGCAAGCATATAAGGCCAATGCACAAGCCCTTGAGACACTTAGAAGCACGCTTAATAAAGAATATCTGTGCTTAGTTTCTAACTGTGATTCCGCCTTTGCAGTGTGGAACACGTTGACTTCTCCCACGCTACAAAAGATGAACCTTGTGGAGAAGGAATCTAGTGAGGATGAATCCGAACAACGATGCTACATGGTCCAAGGGAGTGACTCCCTTGAGATACTTTCGGACACTCAACTAGATAGTGCTAGCTCTTCATTTGATGATCTTGATAGTATGGATGCTGATGCATTAAATGAAGAGTTATCTATTGTTTGTGAGAACCTCCTTGAAAAATATAAAGTTTGAAAAAGAAAACTTGTAAGTTAACTGAAGAAAATAAGGATTTATTTCAAAACTTGAATTGGCTTTACAAGAGAAGGTTGAGATTTCAAATGAGTGTGACTCTTTGAAAACCCAACTTGAACTTGTTTTAAATGAAAACAAGATTTTGAAAAATAAAAATGATTGCAATGAAGTTTTGAAGAAAAATGAGTCTTTAACTTCAAAAGTTGATTTTATTTTAAAAGAGAATGATTCCTTGAAAATAAAAATTGCTTCTATTTCAAAGGAATTGAAAATTGTTTCAAATAAAAAAATTTCTTTAAAAAATGATATAGATTCATATGTTTGCCATGCTAGTGTAGCTTCACCTAGCTTACTTATTGCTTGCCCCTCTTCTTCTATAATTGAAAATGATATAAAATTGTTAAAGAAGAATATGGATTGTTTGGGCTCCACTTTGAGCCATTGTGCTTTGAACCACTCACGTTTGGAATCTATGTTTCGAAAGAAACAAGTTCCTCTTATACATGCACACAAACCACGGCATACACATGCTTCCCACGTTCACTTCCATAACACGATGTATGCTCATGTGTACACTTGTACACATTGTGGACGTAAGGGCCACCTTGCTAAGTTTTGCTATGATCGTATACATGATGCAAATTTAGCAAATAAGTTTGTTTGGGTTAGGAAAGGAGCTAACCCTATGAACCCAAAAGAGTATAGGTACCAAAGACCACTCCCATTTTTTTTTTGATGTGGGTGTGGGTTCTCGCATGACGTGAGAGTAATGGTGCCTTGAGGTGGATGCGTTCCGAGCTTAAGAGGACTATTTGGATGCATCACTTTCAAGCGGAGTTTGGTGGGAGGACCACCTTGTTTTGGAGACATGGAGATATGCCTTATTGGTTTGGTAACGATCTCTAACTCCCATTTATGTTTACATGCTTTTCATGTTATTGAGTTTTAGCATGTTTTGATTAGTATGTTAAATGACTTGATTATTAGACTTGTGATATGCATGATTAGTATTTGAGACACCCATGTTTAATATGGACTTATATTTTTGTATTCTCACATTTGTTTAGCTAATATGTATATCATAAATCTAATGTATGTTCATTATATAATGATCATATGAGTTTTTGTTTTGATTTCTATGCTTCATATTTTGATTACATGTTTAGATGTTAGTTTTCATTAAAACTTAGATATATACTTGTGCAACTAGTGAGCCACAAATAGATCATTATATATTTGTGCTTGGAAGCTCATTTGTACTTATTAGATGTACTAGTATAGCCTAGTTTTGATGATTCATACATTTTGACTTGTATTCCCATTTTGTACATGTTTTCATGTGAATGTTTACTTCATGTATATGTCTATTTTATCTAAACTATTAGCTATACATATACATTCTTGAGCCACTTGCCTTCATGCATATACTTTTGTGGACTCGTTTATATTTGAATATGTATGTATAATTTAGTTTGTACATGACATACATATACCTTGAAGGATTTCTAGTGTTGATGATTTCATGTTTTTAAGAAATTTTATATTAAGCTAAATTGACTATTTTTATGATTTTGTTTTTCACATGACTTGTACACTCATATTATTTGATGCTTTCTCATGATTTTGTTTTCATGAGCACAATTTGTGCTTTATAGTTTTTGAGTGTTTGGTGATCATGTGATCTACATATTTTTCATAGAATATATTTTTATTTTATTCCTTACTTGAAGGATTTCGTATTAGTGTACAAAATTTCTTATAACTAGTTCGTATTCTTCATTTTTGAAGAGTTTTCAATTATGCTAAACAATTTTCAAACCTATTTTTGAAAACCCTTTATATTTAAGGGCGGTTGGTGGGGACCATGCCTTGTATGCTTATTATTGAAAATCTATTTTAAACATGTGCATGAAATGAGTGGTAGGTAATATGAGTTATACACTTGATCTTATTATGTTTTCAATTGGTATCATTGGATTTTTTCAATTGGTATCACTATTGACATTTTTTTTTGTATACTCATATATGTTTTATATATATGTATGCTTACAATTCAAATAGTATTAATTTCGATTGGTATTCAATTTTTCATACTATATATATATATATATATGCTTTATTTGTGCTTACTATATCTCTATATCTTTGAGCACAAATTTTAGTTATGCTAAACTTGATTTCTTAAATGACTATAATATTTCAATTGATTATGTTTCAATTGGTATCTTATACAAGTTTATGCATCATTTTGTTTTGGTATTTCATAAAGGGGGAGAAAATTTATATTTCACTTTTCAATTAGTTTTATTTACCTTTGGTATTCTACTCCCACACTTTATGTTGAAAACTGATTGAAGAAGGATATTGACTATTTTTGATATCATATGCTCCTAATGAAAAATTACTTTCAATTGGTACTAATCTTTACAATTGATATCAAGATTATCTATATTTTTTTAATTGATATCAATAATTTTGGTTGGATTCGTCAAATGATTTATTTACTTACAATTGGTATTTAAATTTAAAAACATTTGTTTTATGAATCTTCAATTGGTATGTTTTATTTATTTTCAATTGATATCATAATGCACGAAATTGATATATTTTTTTCAATTGGTATCATAATGTTTTGTGATTTCACCCCTTATTGATATTTTTTGTTTAAGACAAAAAGGGAGAGAATATTGTTTTATTATTTTCTTTGACTTCTTTGTTGATGATTGACAAAAAGGGGAGAAGTATTTGAGTTTAATATACATGTTTATTGTTTAATATGCATGTTTATTGTTTATTTGTATGCTTATACCAAAGTTGTTTCATACTGATTCATATTGATATTTTTTTTTATTGTTGGTATCAAAAGCTTTTATTGATTATCTTCCAATTGGTATCAAGAATTTTTTTATTGATTGGTATCAAGAATTTTTATGTTGCTTTTATTGATAAAGTTTTCACATTGAAATTTTTATTGGTATCAAGAGCAATTATTTAAAGAACATGTTTATTTTAAAAAGAAAAAGGAATTTATTTTAAATTTTGGTATCAAGAGCATGTTCATTCATTGTTTTATGCATGTTGATGCATATTTATGTTTAATATTCATTGCATATCTTATTGTTTATTGCTATGCATGAGTTAAGGGGGGCTTCTTTGAAGCTTAACTTTAATCCATTCATATATAACTCCATGAGTTTTGTCATCATCAAAAAGGTGGAGATTATTGGCCCAGAGGCCTTCTACTTTAGTTTTGATGATGATTAACTCATGTAGTTATAGTTTACTAATAGTCTTGTGATGTTTAGCTTCAGATACTTACCAAGATATTAGTAGGTGATTAGCTTCAACAAATGTGTTTTGGAGCTTTCACATAGTGATTCAAGAGCCCGAACGTCAAAGTTCATATCTAGCACTCGTTGGAGTCAAGCTCGGTGGATCACGTTTGGATCGAGTCGACTTGGAGACGGTACTCTACAAGAAGACTTCAATACAGTGTTTAGTTTATGTTTAGTTCCCATTATTAAAGATTAGATAGTGTGTATGCTCAAGTTCACAACACACACTTGTTTAAAGTTTCATATTTATTGGTTTTCAGTTTTTAGTTTAACCGATCTTAATTTTCATGAATAGATAGAATCAACAGGTTTACATGGTTAATGTATATTAGATTTGTTCTATATACATGTATGCTTCAACTATTTAAACAAACTTAGTTTGATAGTCTATTTCATGAGTTTGGAGTCTTGGTATTTTAACAAAACTTATTTTCAGATTTAAAGTCAAAAACAGTGATGTATATATATATATTCATGTATATTAGATTCTATCTATATACTACATGCTTAAATGTTGTTTCTATATCATGTTTTTGTATTTGGATGAGTTTTAAACAAAACGATTTTCCATTTCAAAAATCCTAGTTTGGGAAATACGGAATTTGATTTTCGGTAAAATTTTCATAACACAAAAAGAGTTCAAAATGTTTGTAACTTGGTTTGATTTTTACTCAAACAAGTTTGTATTTCAAAGAGAATATAAGAACTTATTTTTGTGGATTTTTAGAGATTTTATGGGATTTATTTGATATTAAAAAAAACTCAAGTTTTAAGTTCTGAAAATGTCCTGCCAGGCTCTGGCGGTCGACCAGGCCGGTCGACCGGACCCAGAGTCGGTCAACCGAAGTGCACAAGGACGTGCACGCAGGCCAGCCCTTGGACTGGTCGACCGAGCGATCGACCGACTGAAGGCAACCCACTCTCGGGTTGTCCTGGTCGACCGGGCGGTCGACCGGCCAGAGAGCCGTTGCTCTCTGGTTCTGAGCACAGTCGACCGGGCGGTCGACCGGAAGGCTCAACGGTCAATTTTTTGACCATTGGTCGGTCGACCGGCTGGTCGTCATTTTTGACCTTGTCAGCTGCCAACTGGCAGAATTTTTATGGGGGTTATAAATACCCCATTTGAAGTTGGTTTTCACCAAGACTTTCAAGAGAAAATTTTTAGATCTTTTCAAGTGTTTTAAGAGTAAGTTTTCAAAAGAGTTTTTGTGTTTAAAAGATCAATCTTCATTTGTTTTTTAAGTGTTTTTAATTCAAAGAAAATAGTCTTTTGGGAATTTGTTTTTGGTTTAAAGTTCTATATCTATTTGGAGATTTTCCCAAGTGATTTTCTTTATTCAAAACACTTTGTTTTCCACTCTTGAGCCTATCTTGCTATCCTATCTATAAGATCTTTGTTTTGTGGGAAAAAGTTGTTTGTGATTTAGATAGACCACCAAGTTGTAAACTTCCATCTTTGTGATATCCCTCTACTGAGAGGTGATTGAGTTGGTATCCCTCTATTGTGAGGTGATTATGGAAGTGGTATTTGGCTCCCTCTAGTGAGAGGTGGAGATTGTGTTGTAATCCCTCAAGTGTGAGGTGATTGTGTTTGAGTGGCTTTGTGCCTATCTCTCATTTGTGAGGTTGATTTTGTTGGCTTTGAGCCTAGCCTCTAAGTGTAGAGGCTGTATTTGTAATTGAGAGAGGAGTTGTGTACTCCCGGTTGTATTACCCCAAATCCTCAGTGGAGGTTCCCTGTGTGGGAGTCCTGTGTGGACAAGTTAGTGGAAATCCTTCTGTGTGAAGGCGGGACATAGAGCTGTGTGCTCAAACCTCGAAATTAATCTCGGTGTTTGCGTTTGATCCATTGACTCTTACTCTCTCTTTTTTACATTATGCCTTGCATCATTTCATATTGCTTATTCATATATTATATGCTTGTGTTGTTTGTGTGCCTCACTTGTGTTTAGTCACGAGAGCTTCATATAGCACCTCAACTCTTATTCAGAGGAATCAAGAGGAGTTAGTCCAGAACCCTTCACTGGGAATTTGGCTACACTCGTTGGTTACACTAAGTGTGTTGCAATTAAGTTTTAATTTTCGCATTTTGTTCTTTAAATTAGCCGTACACCTATTCACCCCCCTCTAGGTGTACTTACAGTTGCAGCACCGTGAGAGAGGACTAGTGAGTCCATTAAGTTCTAGTGAGAACTTGTAATCGATTGACAATCTAGTGAGGTCGACCATAGTGAAAATCCTTTATAGTGTTAAAGGCGGGGATGTAGAGTAGTGGCGCGAACATCAAAACATATCATTGTGTTTGCGATTGCATACTCTTTCTCTCTTTACTCTACTATATCTTTAATTACTTACACTCTAATGTTTTCTTCTTATTTGCAATATTTCTTAAGTTGTATTTGATATTTGCTAGGTTGCTAGCAAATAATTTTTAATTCCGCATTATTTGTCATTTAGTATAGCCATCACCTATTCACCCTTCTAGGTGATTTTCAAGGGAGAGGAGGAGGAGGGAAAAAAATGATTTTTTGATCATTTTAGTTTTTTTTTTTTTTTGGTTGGGGGGGGGGGAAGGCTTTTATAATTTTAGGGGTGTCTTAATCCATGGGGAACCTTTATCAATTTTGAGGTGGCAATATTTGTTCTCAATTCTTGACTACGTAATAGATAGACAAATTATCTTCAAAACTCATAATTTTTAATATTAATATTATCGAGTGTATAAAGTACTAATGTTTTGTATTTCTCAGTTAGTGGTATCACCTAAACTTGAAACCTCAAAACACTAGTAAGATTATTCTCTGAAAGAAATAAACTCTTAATTTTCACCGATAGAGATTTGTACTTTGAATCATAATATTATATTATGTCAATTTCTAAAGGCATGATGGATGCTAAATCAGATTGAAGGAACATAAAGTATAAATTTATTTATAACCAATTAGGTGTAACTAATGCAAAACTTTTCCATTCTTTATCTCCTTTCTTAGTTTTCTTAATAAATATTATTTTTTCAATTGATATCAGAGCTTAACCCTAGTTTTGGTTTAACCACCTTAGGGAGATCCTTTCATTTTGCTATATTCATCTGTCACATTTGTTATTTGTTTGTGCGTTTATACTTGTTTCATGGCATCACACGACTTCTCTAGCATCAACTCCCCGCCCACATTTGTTATTTGTTCTCTTTAGTTGATCTCCCAGTCTCGGTATCTCCGCCTGCTTATTCTTATTGATTCCGTTATCTCTGTATTCTGCAATTGACTTTTATTCTATTCTGATAATTCATGGAATATTATATCATGTGTAAAAATTTAAATGTAATATTGCAGTGATCTTATCATCTTCATTGTTGATTTATATAACTTGTTCATGTTAGTTTAGACTTAGTGTTTATATGTCACGCCCCGCTTCCCAAAAATCCGCGGAAACGGAGTCGCGACGAAGGTCGGCGACGTATATACGCGAGGAAAATACCCCACGTATACACGCTAAGCCTAAATTAGCCTGAACAAGCTATAAATCAGAACTATAATAATCATCGATCACTGTAATAATACATATCCATGAAAATCACAATGATAGCAGATGAATATGACAAGAAAATGGCAGCTGAAAGCGATAAAGGTGGAATCAGAAAATGACAGAAATATAAAAGAGATGAAAATACCAGAAACAGAGAGGAACTCAAGCTCCTCGCATAATGGACGGTCTCATCGAACACCTGCACAATAGAACAATCGTCCAATATCTGTACGTGCAAATCCAGGGTCGTCAGAACGCGACCATGGTGAGTGTGTGTGTAAAAGGGAAAAGCTCGTGCAGAAGAACAATGTGCATAAATAATAGAAAGAACAACTGCAGATATAACAGACTGAATAACAAGATAAATGACTGCACTGTAATATAACTGATAATCAACATGAATAAAGACAGAAGATAACTGTCACAATAGTAAACAAGCAACTGATGTCAAAATATATACCTATCACATGTCACTAGGCTAGTATCCAAGTCTGGTCATAAATCTGGTCCTGGTTACAATCATGTGTCTAACATAGTGATATATAATATACAATCAGGTGATTACAGTCAGTCACAAAGCATCAACAGTTTATTATTAATCATGTCAGCGAACACCAATTGTCACACGTAATAGACGCATCCCATACTACGCCTACCACACATGCCAATTGATGCCCTAAATTATTGAAACTGATCGGTTGGAGAATTGTCCATGCTTTAGGTGGGTCCCGTGCATACCCGGGACCACGGCCCAGACTCCTGGCGCTGAACCAGGACCTACCGCAAGGTAGTCAGGAACATGTAAATAGGAACAGGTACATGTATAACATGTATAACAGGAAACATGACGGGGTGCCAGTCACCCCACGGGAACCCTGCAGTGGAACCCTCTTTCGGCTGCGCAACCTAAATCCTAGGTCCACCCAAATACGGACGCTGTCTCCTCCATCAATCTCCCCAATCCCAGTGCAAGTTGTTTGTTAACATGTTATTAGTTTATCAAGATGATTTAGTATACATGTTTCTTAAATCTCTGGGATAACTCAGTGGTGATCACGGTAACAATATCAACATGTGAAAGTCAGGGTACCGGTATAACAGGAGTATAAAATATCAAGGAATAGGATACCGGTATAACAGGAATATATAACAAGTGAACATGTGGGTGTTGTTACCGTGTAATAATATTTTCCCAACAAATTTCAGTAACATGAACATGATAGTTGTCAGGTAGATACCAAGTATAATCAGTCAAGTTCTCATGTAAACCAGATATTCAGGATAAGCAATAACCTAATGTCATGAATAGAATAATCCAAGCAAAATATGGAATCAACATATATCCTCAAAGTCGTCAATAAAGGGTCTCACCAACTGATAAAGTAATGTCTGCTATCTGAACACTCTGAGGTACAACATTACTGACATCGAATAGATCACCATCATAATAACTCATCTCTGCTAACTGAAGTAATCAATAACTAAACATGAAGCACATATTGTATATCCTCGAGAACAATAGTCAACACACATCACAATCATATCTGAATAGAAAACCTCCTCAAAGAATATGGGGTCTGAAATATCTACTTTTGGTACTCAACATCAACAACATATCATCTAAACAAAATCCCAAATGCCAACAACGTCAATCTCATCTCAATACAAGTCAGACTCCAACATAACGAATATAGATTCTGGATAACCTCTTATACTCAACTATGAATCCAAGCCATTACAACTAACTCATGATTCCAGTAGTTCCATAACAATCGAGTATCAACACACATCAAGTAATCGGATACATTAATCACCGTTCCAACATATAAATATAAGCAGGCACAGCTCTCTCACTCTAACAATCTAATCTGATTCATAAGTATTCACAATCACCACTTCTATTAAGATCATTCATAATATCCCAACACTCGATGTCACAACATATACATGCATCTAAGTTCTATTAGATCAAGTCATTACCACCAATATCTATCTCTTGAAATCATATACATCTATCAATAACCAATACATAATCCATGGGTGAAGTCCACAATCCATAAAATGACTATACACAACTGACAGACTCACATTAGTCGACTAGGGGAAAGTTACTAGTCAACTAGGGAAGTATTAGTCGACTAATCAAGGTAGTCCAAGTCGACTAGGGGCGAGGCAAGTCGACTATAAAGGTAAGGCTAGTCGACTGACAGGGATAAAGGGTGCTACATAACTTCCAGAACAACCTATTAGTCGACTAGGACAAAGGGTAAGTCGACTACACCAACTACTAGTCGACTATAAAGGTAATCAAGTCGACCAGCAGAGAAATACATAGAATCAACATAACTTGGAAGCTATACTAGTCGACTAGGGTTCTGGGGTTAGTCGACTAACAAGGGTGTTAGTCGACTATAAACATAGGCAAGTCGACTAATCTGCCTGCAACCTGATACTGCAATCGATCCTGCACAATATTCTCAATCTCCACATCTTCTCAATCACTCTCATGCTACATCATGATATGTCTACAATGATATTCCAAACACCCATGTGGTGAACATAGGGTCCCAACATAGTAGATATATATATATATATATATATATATATATATATATATATATATATATATAATATATATATATATATATATATATATATATATATATATATATATATATATATATATATGAGAAAAATGTATATCAGCCCGCGGGCTGAGAGTATTCTCTCAGCTTGCGGTGACGTGGCTCAATTTGTCACCTCACTGACTTGCGGCCCGCTTTTAGGTAGAAGTTAAATTACCAAATACCCCTTATGATAACTTTTCCTTATTGTTTATTATTATTTTTCCCCCTTTTATTTTTGCCGCTCTTTATATGATATAAATTACTTTTCACCCTATTTCCTGACCTCTTTTTGAAAGATCTAGTTTCACCTTTTTCTGAAAATATAAAATCTTTTCAGATCAATTTTTTTCTGCAAAATATTTAATGTCGACGTCTGAGCAGTATACCGGCGATCTTAATATGGAAGATATTGCATCTGGTTCTACTTTCTCTCAGAATATTGAAAATCTTGAAGGGTTGACATCTCTGCATGCCGATCAACAGTTTTAATTGTTTATATATATTTTAAAAATAATTTCTTAAATATTTAATATTTTCTCTTTAGACTGTGAGGTACTTCGACCTTTTTAATATTCGATCGCAATCTTATTTGAAAATAATCTCCGGCTGTGAATTCTTTTTTTCTAGGGTATGCGTCTTAGGTCGCAGTCTTTAGTAAGGAGTAATATATATTTCTTCACATACGGATAACTGCGACTTAGGTCATAGTCTTTAGTAAGGAGTAATATAGATTTCTTCACATGCGGATAACTGCGACTTAGATCGCAGTCTTTAGTAAGGAATAATATAGATTTATTCACATACTGATTAATGCGACTTAGGTCGCAGTCTTCAATAAGGAGTATTATAGATTTCATGTCGTATGTGAAATCTTATTTTTATTTACTGCGACTTAGGTCGCAGTCTTTAGTAATAAGTAATATAGATTTCTTCTCATACGGATAACTGCGACCTTGATCGCAACAGCTGATAAGAAGTAAATTGTTTTCATGTCTTATGCGACCTTGGTCGCATTTATATAACTTATATTTTAGAATACAGTGATATCTAATAAATATTTATATTCATTTAATTCGTGTAAATTCTTTTTGTAGGATATGAATGCACATGCAGAAATGTCTGGAAGCTCAGATAAGTTTATAGGGAAACAGTTCCTGTCGCATATGGAAGCATACAATTTCTACAATTGTTTTGCAAGGAATAGAGGTTTTAGCGTGAGAAGAAAAAGTACAGATAAGTCACGGAAGCCTCCTCATGAGATTATTTGCAGAAGATTTTACTGCAACAAGGAAGGGCTGAAGAAGTTGTGTGACAAAAGACAAGAGAGGCTTACAGTGCATCGTCGAGTTAACACTAGAGTAGCTTGTCCTGCTGAGATGCATATCCGTCTTCGTTTTTTTGGACAAAAGACATTGGGTTATCACAAAATTTGTTGATACTCATTCACATGAATTGTCAAGCCCGGATAAGGTACATCACCATTACTCTCACCAGAATCATCGTTCAAAAATTAGCAGAAGCATTATGACCAATCTGGTTGATGTTGGAATGCGGTCTTCAAATATTTCCCGCGTTGTTAATGCAATGAGCCAGGGAGAAGGCTGTGAAGAAGTGCGCCCTCAACAAGTTATTGATTTCACTCGTCAACGTAGAAACAACTGTTGTCATGAGTTTATTGCTATTATCAAATATTTTCAAGAGAAAGCCGAGACCGATCCAGAATTCTTCTTTTCAAGTGAAGTTGATAACGCGGGCACACTTAGAAGCATTTTTTGGGCTGATGGAAGAGCTATTTCCTCGTATCTGAGCTTCTGTGATGTGATGTTTTTGACACCACATACAGGACTAATCACTTGAGCTTGCCATTTGCTCCATTCACTGGAGTAAATCATCACCGGCAGTCAATTTGTTCGGCTGTGCAGTGCTTGCTGATGAGCAGAGGGATACTTTTGTTTGGTTATTCCAAAAATGGCTCAAGTGCATGCATGGAGTTGAACCGAAGCTGATTATTACTGATCAGGATGCGCAGATTGGTGAGGCCATCAAGATTGTTTTCCCTACGTCTCGGCACCGTTACTGTTTCTGGCATGTACGGAAACATATTGCCGAGCAACAAATCCCAATGGCTAACAAGTATGGAGAAGATATGGTCTCCGATTTCCATACTTGGTACACCTCCCGCGATATAAGCACTTGTGAGGAACGATGGCGTCTGATGAGTGAAAAATATCAGTTAGAAGAAGAAGATGGCAGTTGGTTGATGAAGATGTACAGGCTTCGTGGACATTGGGTTAATGCATATCTCAAGGATGTTTTCTGTGCTGGAATGACAACCAGTCAGAGGTCCGAGAGTATTAATTCCTTCTTTGATGGTTTTGTTAACTCAAACACTAAACTAGTGGAATTTGTTCACCAATATGATAAAGCCGTTGCTTCCCGTCGTGCATCTGAATCTCTTCAAGATTTTAGGGGTTTGAATTCTGTGCCCAATTGTACATCCAATCTATATGAGATACAGGTTTCGAAGTTGTATACACCGAAGATTTTTCAGTTGTTCCAAAAGGAATGGGCAGTTGTAATGACACTGTTTTCAGAAGAGGTGGAACAGGACAAACCTGGATCAACATATTTGGTTGGTAATTTTTCAGAATCAAAATACAGTTGGGAAAAGGTCAGTTATGATAAGCGAGAGGAACTTCATGTTTCTTGCAGTTGCTCGTTATTTGAAACAGAGGGTATCCTATGTAGACATATTCTGTGTATTTTGTGGCGCAATCACGTTACACATATACCGGAATCATATATACTTCAGAGATGGAGGTTGGATGCTCGTTACAAAAACGTTGCAATTGAAAATGGCATGAGGCCTTTTCCCAGTCAAGGAACTCCACGGACGGTTAGATTGTGGATAGTTCGTTCAAAATTTAATGCAATTCTGGACATGGTCGCTGATTCTGATGAAAATATTTCAAAGTTGGAGGGAGTTTTGGAAAGTTTTGCCCAAGATACCACTAGAGAATACAGAGCAATGTCAGGAAATGATCATTCATCGCATCCTAAGACTGCCGTTGGTTCCAGTGGATCCGTTGTCATATTGCGAGATGGTGAAGAATTGAATATACGTGATCCAATTGGCCCTGTACCAACCAAGGGGAGACCTAGAGCTGCATCCAGGCTTAAGTCTGATTTTGAAGATTCTATATATCAGAAGGAAGTGAAGCATCGAAGATGTGGTAACTGCCAAGAGCTGGGCCATTACAGGACTGGTTGTCCGTTAATGGTATATTACATTAAACCTGTTAATCATTTTTTTTATAACGATTAATGTTTATAATTCTTACTATTTATTTTTTTATTGGCAGAAGAAGTAGGTTTGGGTTGCCTCCATCTCGAAGGAACAAAGACTTCAATTTTTTATGAAGTGCGACCAGGGTCGCACAGTGTAGAGAGATTTAGTCGCATTCTGACACTGGCATGTAATTATAATCAGATTTATTATCATTCTTTGATTTCTACTGTATTATTTTTTGTATGTACTTGTACTTTAAAGTTTTAATGCTACAAAATTCTACTTTATAGTTTAATTTTTTTTGTACATAATGTAGTCAGAGACTTTGGTCGCAGTGTACATGGTTAATTGCGACCAAGGTCGCAGTGTTCTTATTGATAAAGATGGCCAGCAACTGCAATCTAAGGTCGCACTACATGTACTGCGACTTAGGTCGCACTACATGTACTGCGACTTAGGTCGCAGTACTTTAGGTAGGTGTTTCCTTTATATTAACACGCATAGCGACCAAGGTCGCAGTGTTGTTGTTGATTAAAACATTGCCGCCATCAACTGCGAACAAGGTCGCATTGTATTTTATTTAGACTGCGGCTATCAACTGTCGCAACCTTCTTTTTAGAATTTTGAGATGGTGAAGACTTAAGTCGCAGTACGTTAGGTATGTGTTTCCTTAATATTAACACGCATAGCAACCAAGGTCGCATTGTTATTGTTGATTAAAACATTGCCGCATCAACTGCGACCAAAGTCGCATTGTATTTTACTAAGGCTGCGGCTATCAACTGCGACCATAGTCGCAACCTTCTTTTTAGAATTTTGAGATGGTGAAGACTTAAGTCGCTGTACGTTAGGTAGGTGTTTCCTTAATATTAACACGCATAGCGACGAAGGTCGCAGTGTTGTTGTTGATTAACACAATTACTGAAGGCATGTTTGTTTCTAACATCAGTACGCAATAGTAAAAGCTAAGTTGTAACAAATGAAGACTGTAAATAATCAATGGAACTTATAATATATAAATGTATAGAACTGTGTATAAATTAAATCAATACAACAAAAAAATTATGCAATGAATTGCACTTGAAATATTTTTTACATTTATAAAAAAAAATTGTGGTATATCAATAATTTGCACGGAGATCAGTCTTCATATGTCGTATGTCGTATAATGTCTGTTTCTTCATCCCAACTCTTCTCTACATCTGCAAGTATCATGTATGCAAGCTCACTTCTTAGTTTCTGTACACCAGCAACCGTAACAGCATCAGCAGCTGATAGATGATAGCCAGTCGTTATGCTTTCCATGTACTTGCATACATATATAACGCAATCAACACTGAAATTTTCGTAGAGCAATCATTAAATGAAATTAGTTTTTGTACTAAAAAAAAGTAGAAAATATGAAATGAAATTACATGTCAAAAATTTATATACCTGTTTGCTTGTTGGGGGCATTTTGCGTATTTTATTTTAATTTTTCTCATTAATTTTTTTGGAATGAATCTCAAAAATCTCTAATAATCTATCTTTCTGCAATGTCAATAGGAACAAAAATTAGTATTAATTAAATTAATTGCAAGTTTCCAGTAATCAAAATATTAAAATTTAACTCACCATTATTCTTGCATCTCTTTGGTAAAGCTTTGTTATACTACTTTTTTTGTCAGCTGGGACCAAAGAGTTGTAAAAAATCCACTCTTCTGTGGAGCAATCGAATACCAGCAAGGTCCAGTGAAATCCCGATTCGTCGGCACTATGTTTGTGATTGATCGGGAAGAACATGTACTGCACGTCAGCTGTCCAGTTTTTTAACAGCTTCTGCTTGATGAAATGACCTTCCAGATCTTCAATTTTATTTACAACACCGTGCTGCGGACAAGAAAAAAATTTAAATCAAATACAAAATGAATTAAAAATATAACAAAAAATTAATTAAAATTAGGAGTCATTAAGTCAAGAAAAGACACTGCGATCAAGGTCGCAGCGTTTCTTACTATCATATTTTAAAACTGCGACCTTAGTCGAAGTACATGCCTACAGAGTGATAGAGAACATGACTTAGTCGCAATATATTTTAATTACCTTAGTCGCAGCTGCGACCTTGGTCGCAGGTCGCAGCTGTCGCAGTACCTGAGTTAATAGCAATACATTTTAATTATAAATTGCGACCTTAGTCGCAGTACATGTGTTAGTAGCAGTACATTTTAATTATACACTGCGACCTTAGTCGCAGTACATGTGTTAGTAGCAGTACATTTTAATTATTCACTGCGACCTTAGTCGCAGTACATGATTTATGCCTACACAGAGATAGAGAATATTAGTAATCTGTTCCAGAGTTGATATTACATTAAACCGTAAAGGAGAAAGTAGATTTTTACCCAAGCTTCGCTTCGGAAGAATATGCATTTTAATCCTTCTCTTTTCTCAAGATGCTGCCTGTAGAAATGAATTACATTTGCATCTAAGTCTCTACTGAACATCAGGTCCTCAATGTCATTCCTTGAAATGATGATTGCATTATTGGTATCCTGATACGCAGTAGAACTGCAAGATATTCAAAACAAAGTTAGTAATTTAATTGTTCTTATATAAAGGTATAACAAAATTTTTTTGATATGAATTAACTTACTCAGAGTAGGACTTGTCGAAGAAATGTTTTATAAGAGCTTGTTGATGGGGCTGCAGAATTCTGTATGATGTGGTTTCGGTCAATTCTCTTGATTTTGGCTCAGTGGAGGAAATCTCTTTGTCGCCGAAATCAGCGGTAGAACTCGCAGCCGCAGGCTGTGGAAGAGGATTTTCATTTTTTCTTCTTCTGTTTTGGATAAACAAAGTCGGAGTCATCGCGATCTCTTTCAGCGCGCTTGCGTTCTTTGACTCCCCTTTCTATTGTTCCTTTAGAGGTTTCCAAAACAGCTTCTTTTGAGGATTGCTTCTGAGGCGGAGTATGTTCTTGAATTTCTTCTTCAGAAGCTCTATCTCTTTGGATTTCTTGAGTCATTTGAGTTATATTCAGAGAAAAACTTGGAATATCTTCTCCAGTAATATTTAAAACAGACTCAGAACCCATTATTTTATCCTCTTTCAGTTTTTTCTTCTTCTCCTCTTCAGCCTGCTTCTCCATCTGCTCCTTCATTCTTTTGTTCTCCATCTGCGCCTTCCTCCTCTTCTTCTCATTCTCTTCCTCTTCCCTCCTCCTCCTCTCCTGCCCCTCCTCTTCCCTCCTCCTCTTCTCCTTCTCCTGCTCCTCCTTTTCCCTCCTCTTCTTCTCCTTCTCCTCTTCTTCCCTCATTCTCCTTTCATTCTCCTCATCTTCCCTTCTTCTATTCTCCTTCTCCTTCTCCTCCACTTCTCTCCTCCTGTTCTCCTTTTCCTTCTCTTCTTCCCTCATCTTCTCTTCTCTTCCTCTTCCTCTCCCTCTTCCTCCTTTCATTCTCCTCCTCTTCCTTCTTCTATTCTCCTTCTCCTTCTCCTCCACTTCTCTCCTCCTGTTCTCCTTTTCCTTCTCTTCTTTTCTCTTCTTCTCCTTCTCCTTCTTCGCAGCAGCGGCTGCTCTCAGCAGCTCTTTTTCTTCCTCTTCTTTAACCTTTAATTTCCTCTGCTGCCTTTTTGTTTTTTCTTCTCTTTTTTTTCTCTCCTTTTAAATTTTAATTCAGCCTTGACTCTTTTCTCAGTCTCCATATTTTCAATCTTTTTTCAAGCTGAGAAACATAATCTCTCAAGTGCTGATTTTCAGACCTCAATCGTTTTATTTCTTCTGCTTGGACATCCAGTGGAGGTGGCAAATAACCTTCAAAAATTGGTTCTTGCTCACTCGTTTCAGCTGGTTCTGGCTCCTTTTCCGCCGGGATGTCAGCCTCATTACATGTATGGCCTCCTTCATCTCCTTCACTTTCACCTTCTTCTTCTTCTTTTTCTTCACCTTCATCTTCTGCTACTTCTTCTTCCTCATCCTCTTCCCCTTCAACAGGAAGGCCAACCATATTTTTTTCATCATTAGAGATGTTGGCCATTCGACTCAAAATCTGAAAATAAACAGAAGAAGGTAAGCTAAAATTAAAACAATGAAATAATGATACTGCGATCATGGTCGCAGTTTATTTATGAAATATTTTGGATAAGAATGCGACCATGGTCGCAGTATGTTTGTCGTGCCAAAATTTATCTGCCAAGATATGCAGCTCAACACTGCGACCATGGTCGCAATTCTGTTGAAAAGGGTATTTTCAAGAGAATGCGACCATGGTCGCACATTATTTGTCAGGCAGAAAATGAACTGCGAAAGGTGGCTCAATACTGCGACTATGGTCGCATTCTATTTGTACTACACATAAAAAAAAGTTTAACTTACAGTATTGCTGTCAATCTTTTTTAGATCAACTTCAAGTAGAGATCTGCTAATATTTTGGAGGTCCCATCTTACTGCGCGTGAGGTTTTTCCTCCAAACCAGACCTCTGCTCAAAAATAGGTGCCCTCTCACACAGCCAATACTACAAAAATGAAAAATTAAATTAGTTTCCATAAATTTTCTCAATTTATGGGTAAATTTCATACAATGTTGGCCAAATTTGAGATTTGTACTTACAATAATTTGCACTGAGCATCCTTGTAGCTCGTACGTGCTTTACCTGAAGATGTCCATTGAGTCAATCAGGAATTGCCAAACAGCTTTTGCCCATCATATTATCCTCATCAGTTGCATATTGGCAATCTGTTCCACAATATACCACGGCACCGTGCATTTACTGCCAGAGAAGAAAAGAGTGGCCGACATGTATAGGATGACTAATGTGGTAAAGTCTTGAGCTCCAAGTCTATTTATGTCTCTTATAATTTCATTTATAGACAATTGCTGCTCAGATTGTTCATCTGGTGTCACATCTAATATATCCCTCTTCCTTCTCTTGACAAGAAGATCATCCAAAGCATCTTCAATAGGTACTTTTGTGATCTTCTTTATATTGGGGAAAAAATGTTTTATAACCCCTCTATCTTTCATCGTACATGTCTTATTCATCACAAAATCTGCCCCATTGACAGGTAGACCAAAAGTTAGGGCAACATCCTCCACTGTTAACTCAATCTCTTTGCCCCCAATTGTAAAGGTCTTTTTATTCCTGTCATACTGGTCTAAAATACGCAGTACGGCAATGTTTGATTTTAGAGCCTTTTCAGCCCCAAATTCTTCATTGTAGAACGCCATGAAGATTGGGCCAAATGGGGTATTCTTCATCGCCTCTACGAAATCAGCCTGTATGTACTTCTTAAATTTCTTCATTAACTGGCACATTGGTTTTATGCTTGATCTCAGAGGACGAACCTGTATCTGTTGTTTACCTACGTAGGAAGAAAAATTAAACACTTTAGACCAATGATTATTTAAAAATTATAAGGGAATAAAAAGCATATTTGTTTTTTAATAAACTGCGACCTCGGTCGAAGTCATGCATTGCAAAAAAAAAAAAAACAACTAGAACCAGGACTACACTGCAATCTAGGGTCGCACTACATGTACTGCGACCAAGGTCGCACTGCGACCAAGGTCGCATAAGACTACAGTGCAATCAGAACAACTGCGACCCGGGTCAACACTGCGACCAAGGTCGCATAAGACTACAGTTCAAATAGAAACAACTGCGACACAAGTTTGATAAAAACATATTATTTAAAATAAACTGCGACCTTGGTGAAGACTTGAGACTACAACTCTTATTTAAACAACTGCGACCCCATGTCGTCAGTATGTAAGAAAAAAAAGTAAGTTTCATATACTGCGACCTAAGTCGCATTCGTCTACAAGGAAAGGTAAAAAAAAAAATTCCAAAGTCGCACAGATCTGAACTGATACACAGTAAAAATAGAAGTAAATAATAAAAACTTTCAAAAAATAGGACCTTTATCGTCTAAAGTTTGAAAATCTCTTTCTTAATTGAGACCATGGTTCCAATATTTAAAAAAAATTAAAAAAACATGCGACTTCAGAAATAATTCTTGAAAAAAATTTAAAACTATTAAAATACACAAACCCTAAAAATTTTTGAAAATATCATTTTGTAGTACTTTTTTCGACAGATGATTTCTTAGGCGCCATCAGTTGTAAATATGTTTTTTAAAAAACGGATCAAATTTTTGAAGGAAAAGAACTAATTGGATCAGAACCGCCGGTTGAAGTTTTAGAGCTGTAAATTTTTTTGGAAGACAATTTTTTTACAATAAGGTAAAAGGTTGTGAGGGAGGGTATTTTCAAAAAATACAATGTTGAGGTGACTTGCATTTAATTGGGCGGGATTTTACAGGATTTTGTCCGCCAAATTATTTTACAGATGTGGGGCGGTGATGTTGCCACGCCCGCAGGCTGAGAAAACTCTCTCAGCCTGCAGGCTGAGGTACAGTAAGCCCTATATATATATATATATATATATATATATATATATATATATATATATATATATATATATATATATATATATATATATATATATATATATATATATATATATATGCAAGTCTTATATCTATGCATAAAACGCCCAACATGAAACTAAAAGGGATGACGATCGCATCCAAACGTAAAGATCTACACACGCATAATAATATGACGCATCAAAGGATTCATAAAAACATACACAAGACATCTGCAATTACTCCAATTAAAGAATGAGAGAGATAGCGAGAAACACTCACATCGGGAAATCTGATCGTTGCCGGCGTGTCGCTGTTGCGGTCGCTGTGGTGCTGCTCCTCGCTGTTGGACTGCAGGGGAGGGTGCTGCTCGGGTGCTGGGTAAGGCTGCCGTGTCGGTCTCCGACGACGGGCTAGCGTGGATCGGATCTGAACATTACTCGCTACTGGAGGGGCTATCTGGCCTGCAGGTGCTGTCGGAGGAAATCTGGACTGCCGTGTCGCCGTCGGACGACGCCGTGTTGCTCGCTGGAAGGGCTCGGCCATGGAGACGCACGCACGGGGCTACTGTTGGTGTTCGCCGTGCTGCTGTCCTTGTTGGCTGTCGATGCCGCGTGTCGCCGGAGAGGGGACGGCCTGGTCAGGTCTCGCAGGGGAGGAAGAGATCGGCCTGCTGTGGTACTGTTGGCTGTCAGCTCGGCCTGGAGGAGATCTGGCTGCTGGTGGATCTGCTGGAGGGAGATGGGCATGGCTGGATCTGGTGGTGGTGGCCGGCCTGCTGCGGTGCTGTTGCAGCAGGGAGGATCCGGCCTGGTGCTGGAGATGCCGAGTGCGCCAAGGAGCAGGGGAAGGCGCTGGCTGCAGGCTGGTGGCGGATTTGGATGGTGCTGCTGGTGGTTGTCCTGGACCTTTGCTCGCTGCCCTGCTGGTGCCTGGGGGCTGGTGGAGGCTCACGGCAACAATGGGGAAATCCAGGGGCTGGTTCTGGTTGCTGATACGCCACCAGAGGAGAGGCAAGGGCGTTGGCCTGAGATGGGAGTGGAGGCGGCCAGGAGATGGGAGCTGTACTCGGCCTGGAGATAGATCTGTTGTCTCAGATGGAGAGAGGGAGAAGGGAGGTGCGGCAGCAGATATGTGAAGGAGGAGATTAATTAGGTTAAGATCTAGGTTTAGGTTAACAATAGGTTTATATATAGGAGTATTGGGTTATTGGGTTTGCGGGTAGCGGTCTAGGCAACGGGTTAAGATCCGGCTAGGTAATGAGTGTTGAGTTTGATCCAAATGGGTTGAGATCCAATAGATGAGTGGATATGCTAATGAGTAGGATTAGGAACGGGTCTAATGTGTTACGGAATCCAACGGGCAATTGGATATGCGATCACTAATGGGTAAATGGGAAGTGGGGTGAGAGGCTAACAAGGGAAACACAACCTGAATGAATAATATTAGTACCAATGCTAATATCAAACTAAATAGATAAAATAATAGTAACACAAATAATAATCACTGAATGCTAACAATAGAATAATAATATATTAACAATAAATAATAATCATAATGGAATAAAAATATTAATAAGGAATAGTGACCTTAATGAAATATTGGAGATAATAATTAAATATCAATCAATGATAATAATGGTAAATGTAAAATGTCAAATTACCATTTACTGCCCCAAAAATAATCTCCATACTTAATAATAATAATCTCAGAAAAAAATAATAAATTAACTTGATTAAATAAAAATACTCAGTAAATCAAAATAAATACTTGAAGAAAATAAAAATACAGTAGTTTAGATTAGGGATATTACATTCTACCCACCTTAATAAAAATTTCGTCCTCGAAATTTCAATAAAGCGGGGAATGATAAAAATCAAATTAGGAAGAAGATGAAGCTTCCACACCACTTCTCACTGCATTAAGACTTCACCACGCTTCCGCTGCGCGCTCTGGTTTCTGGTACCGGCTTCGACAAGGAGTAACGAATCTCAAGAGATAGAATTAGAAGAAATGAATAGGAAAGAAGGATGAAATCAAGATGGACATCCAAATCACTCTAAATGAAGTGTTGGAATCATGGATATCAATAATCAAGAATGGAATTCCAAAGGGAGGACGATCAATTCCAAATGGAGTCAATATTATCATGTGAATAGTATATGTATATTGCAGTATAACTATAGCTTGTTGTCAAGTTTCCGGTAAGAACTAGGTCTCTCTTGCGAAACAAGAGTCAAAATTCAAGATCGCAAGTCGAAAACCTAGGCTCTGATACCAAAAAAACCCTGTCACGCCCCGCTTCCCAAAAATTCGCGGAAACGGAGTCGCGACGAAGGTCGGCGACGTATATACGCGAGGAAAATACCCCACGTATACACGCTAAGCCTAAATTAGCCTGAACAAGGTATAAATCAGAACTATAATAATCATCGATCACTGTAATAATACATATCCATGAAAATCACAATGATAGCAGATGAATAATGACAAGAAAATAGCAGCTGAAAGCGATAAAGGTGGAATCAGGAAATGACAGAAATATAAAAGAGATGAAAATACCAGAAACAGAGAGGAACTCAATCTCCTCGCATAATGGACGGTCTCATCGAACACCTGCACAATAGAACAATCGTCCAATATCTGGACGTGCAAATCCAGGGTCGTCAGAACGCGACCATGGTGAGTGTGTGTGTAAAAGGGAAAAGCTCGTGCAGAAGAACAATGTGCATAAATAATAGAAAGAACAACTGCAGATATAACAGACTGAATAACAAGATAAATGACTGCACTGTAATATAGCTGATAATCAACATGAATAAAGACAGAAGACAACTGTCACAATAGTAAACAAGCAACTGATGTCAAAATATATACCTATCACATGTCACTAGGCTAGTATCCAAGTCTGGTCATAAATCTGGTCCTGGTTACAATCATGTGTCTAACATAGTGATATATAAATATACAATCAGGTGACTACAGTCAGTCACAAAGCATCAACAGTTTATTATTAATTATGTCAACGAACACCAATTGTCACACGTAATAGACACATCCCATACTACGCCTACCACACATGCCAATCGATGCCCTAAATTATTGAAACTGATCGGTTGGAGACATTGTCCATGTTTTAGGTAGGTCCCGTGCATACCCGGGACCACGGCCCAGACTCCTGGCGCTGAATCAGGACCTACCACAAGGTAGTCAGGAACATGTAAACAGGAATAGGTACATGTATAACATGTATAACAGGAAACATGACGGGGTGCCAGTCTCCCCACGGGAACCCTGCAGTGGAGCCCTCTTTCGGCTGCGCAACCTAAATCCTAGGTCCACCCAAAATACGGACGCTGTCTCCTCCATCAATCTCCCCAATCCCAGTGCAAGTTGTTTGTTAACATGTTATTAGTTTATCAAGATGATTTAGTATACATGTTTCTTAAATCTCTGGGATAACTCAGTGGTGATCACGGTAACAATATCAACATGTGAAAGTCAGGGTATCGGTATAACAGGAGTATAAAATATCAAGGAACAGGATACCGGTATAACAGGAATATATAACAAGTGAACATGCGGGTGTTGTTACCGTGTAATAATATTTTTCCAGCAAATTTCAGTAACATGAACATGATAGTTGTCAGGTAGATACCAAGTATAATCAGTCAAGTTCTCATGTAAACCAAATATTCAGGATAAGCAATAACCTAATGTCATGAATAGAATAATCCAAGCAAAATATGGAATCAACATATATCCTCAAAGTCGTCAATAAAGGATCTCACCAACTGATAAAGTAATGACTGCTATCTGAACACTCTGAGGTACAACATTACTGACATCGAATAGATCACCATCATAATAACTCATCTCTGCTAACTGAAGTAATCAATAACTAAACATGAAGCACATATTGTATATCCTCGAGAACAATAGTCAACACACACCACAATCATATCTGAATAGAAAACCTCCTCAAAGAATATGGGGTCTGAAATATCTACTTTTGGTACTCAACATCAACAACATATCATCTAAACAAAATCCCAAATGCCAACAACGTCAATCTCATCTCAATACAAGTCAGACTCCAACATAACGAATATAGATTCTGGATAACCTCTTATACTTAACTATGAATCCAAGCCATTACAACTAACTCATGATTCCAATAGTTCCATAACAATCGAGTATCAACACACATCAAGTAATCGGATACATTAATCACCGTTCCAACATATAAATATAAGCAGGCACAGCTCTCTCACTCTAACAATCTAATCTGATTCATAAGTATTCACAATCACCACTTCTATTAAGATCATTCATAATATCCAAACACTCGGTGTCACAACATATACATGCATTTAAGTTCTATTAGATCAAGTCATTACCACCAATGTCTATCTCTTGAAATCATATACATCTATCAATAACCAATACACAATCCATAAAATGACTATACACAACTGACAGACTCACATTAGTCGACTAGGGGAAAGTTACTAGTCGACTAGGGAAGTATTAGTCGACTAGTCAAGGTAGTCCAAGTCGACTAGGGGCGAGGCAAGTCGACTATAAAGGTAAGGCTAGTCGACTGACAGGGATAAAGGGTGCTACACAACTTCCAGAACAACCTATTAGTCGACTAGGACAAAGGGTAAGTCGACTACACCAACTACTAGTCGACTATAAAGGTAATCAAGTCGACCAGCAGAGAAATACAGAGAACCTAGAAGCTATACTAGTCGACTAGGGTTCTGGGGTTAGTCGACTAACAAGGGTGTTAGTCGACTATAAACATGGCAAGTCGACTAATCTGCCTGCAACCTGATACTTCAATCGATCCTGCACAATATTCTCAATCTCCACATCTTCTTAATCACTCTCATGCTACATCCTGATATGTCTACAATGATATTCCAAACACCCATGTGGTGAACATAGGGTCCCAACATAGTAGGTATATATATATATATATATATATATATATATATATATATATATATATATATATATATATATATATATATATATATATATATATATATATATGCAAGTCTTATATCTATGCATAAAACGCCCAACATGAAACTAAAAGGGATGATGATCGCATCCAAACGTAAAGATCTACACACGCATAATAATATGACGCATCAAAGGATTCATAAAAACATACACAAGACATCTGCAATTACTCCAATTAAAGAATGAGAGAGATAGCGAGAAACACTCACATCGGGAAATCTGATCGTTGCCGGCGTGTCGCTGTTGCGGTCGCTGTGGTGCTGCTCCTCGCTCTTGGACTGCAGGGGAGGGTGCTGCTCGGGTGCTGGGTAAGGCTGCCGTGTCGGTCTCCGACGATGGGCTGGCGTGGATCGGATCGGAACATTACTCGCTGCTAGAGGGGCTATCTGGCCTGCAGGTGCTGTCGGAGGAAATCTGGGCTGCCGTTCGCCGTCGGACGATGCCGTGTTGCTCGCTGGAAGGGCTCGGCCATGGAGACGCACGCACGGGGCTGATGTTGGTGTTCGTCGTGCTACTTTCCTTGTTGGCTGTTGATGCCGCGTGTCGCCGGAGAGGGGGACGGCCTGGACAGGTCTCACAGGGGAGGAAGAGACCGGCCTGCTGTGGTACTGTTGGCTGTCAGCTCGGCCTGGAGGAGATCCGGCTGCTGGTGGATCTGCTGGAGGGAGATGGGCATGGCTGGATCTGGTGGTGGTGGCCGGCCTGCTGAGGTGCTGTTGCGGCAGGGAGGATCCGGCCTGGTGCTGGAGATGCCGAGTGCGCTAAGGAGCAGGGGAAGGCGCTGGCTGCAGGCTGGTGGCGGATTTGGATGGTGCTGCTAGTGGTTGTCCTGGACCTTTGCTCGCTGCCCTGCTGGTGCCTGGGGGCTAGTGGAGGCTCACGGCAACAATGGGGAAATCCAGGGGCTGGTTCTGGTTGCTGATACGCCACCAGAGGAGAGGCAAGGGCATTGGCCTGAGATGGGAGTGGAGGCGGCCAGGAGATGGGAGCTGTACTCGGCCTGGAGATGGATCTGTTGTCTCAGATGGAGAGAGGGAGAAGGGAGGTGCGGCAGCAGATATGTGAAGGAGGAGATTAATTAGGTTAAGATCTAGGTTTAGGTTAACAATAGGTTTATATATAGGAGTATTGGGTTATTGGGTTTGCGGGTAGCGGTCTAGGCAACGGGTTAAGATCCTGCTAGGTAATGAGTGTTGAGTTTGATCCAAATGGGTTGAGATCCAATAGATGAGTGGATATGCTAATGGGTAGGATTAGGAACGGGTCTAATGTGTTACGGAATCCAAACGGGCAATTGGGTATGGGATCACTAATGGGTAAATGGGAAGTAGGGTGAGAGGCTAACAAGGGAAACACAACCTGAATGAATAATATTAGTACCAATGCTAATATCAAACTAAATAGATAAAATAATAGTAACACAAATAATAATCACTGAATGCTAACGATAGAATAATAATATATTAACAATAAATAATAATCATAATGGAATAAAAATATTAATAAGGAATAGTGACCTTAATGAAATATTGGAGATAATAATTAAATATCAATCAATGATAATAATGGTAAATGTAAAATGTCAAATTACCATTTACTGCCCCAAAAATAATCTCCATACTTAATAATAATCTCAGAAAAAAATAATAAATTAACTTGATTAAATAAAAATACTCAGTAAATCAAAATAAATACTTGAAGAAAATAAAAATACAGTAGTTTAGATTAGGGATATTACAGTATACATGGAGTATTTTTCTCGCGTATATACATTGTTGACTCTCATCGTGTTTCCACTTTAGTGTATTTTAAAAAGTGGGACATGACACTATCATAATTGATCTTCAATAGATCCTGATCAATCCCCAAGTCATCGAACAATCCTTGATGCCAAATTGCCTCCTTCACAGTCTCCATCATGGCTATATACTCAGTCTCCGTAATAGACAATGCGACGGTAGACTGTAGAATAGAGTGATTCTTCAGCTTGCATTCCATATTTTTCTTTCCTGCAGTCTTGAATTCCGTGGCTGAGACATGTAGATCTCTTATTCAAGATCACCATAGAGAAAGATGGTCTTCACATCGAGCTGATCAAACTCTGAATCGTACTGTGCCACCAGTGCTAACAAATTTTGAATAGATGAGTGTTCACAACGGGTGAGAATATCTCATTGTAGTCAATGCCTTCTCGATGCGAGTAGCTTTTAGCTACCAATCTGGCCTTATAGCGTACGATACCACTATCTAGAGATTCATGTTTCTTTGCGAATACCTACTTACAACTGATCACCTTCTTTCCCTTGAGCAACTCTTACAACTCCAAAGTGTCGTTCTTATGTAGAGAATTCATCTCTTCTATCATGACATCCTTCCAAATCTTGGAATCTGAACTGATTTCAACTTTCCTCTATGAAGAGGGGATCACCTCTTCAATGACTGGGAGAGTGTAGGCCACGATTATATTAATAGTAAGCCAACTGGGCTTACATGTATTTCTCTGGGCTTTTCCAACCGCAATGGATTTTTGAATATAACCCATAGCCTATCCTTGATTCTCATCATCCTGATCGGATACATGATCACCACCTTATGTCACCTCAGATATGATCTCAAAAGATATTTTCTATCTGGAGGTGATAGAGTAGCATCACTCTCCACTTTCTGTGATATCTTGCTAGTTTTCTCACTCTCCACTTGCTGAGAGTTCGTAAGCTTCACCATTGAAGCCTTGTCAAACATGATATCCCCGCTTAAGATGAACTTCTTGTTCTTTGGATCCTTGTAGCCTTTTACACCTTTTTTGAATCCTATGAACACTCATTTCCTCGCTCTCGAACCCAACTTGTCTTTCTTGACATGATACTAGGCCGAACAACAAAATGCTCGAAGCAAGTCATAATCGTCTACAATAATCATCTATAAAAGACAAAAGTAGTGGTTACCTCTAACAAATGCCGTCTTGGTAGGTCCCCAAACATGTGTGTGAACATGGTCAAGAATCCTCTCAGTGCAATGAATCGCAATACCAAATTTCATCTCAGTCTTCTTACTGATGAGGCAATGTTCACAAATTTCAACTTGCAGGTCTTAGCACCTTGCAACAAACCTTACTTTTCTAGAGCTTGCAAGGACTTTTGCCTGTATATCCGAGCCTTATATGTTAAAGTTGTGTACAATCATCATCTGAACTAATAGAAGTTGCCACTTGCACTGTAACCGTACTACCCTTCAAATAGTATATGTCATTGCGTAGGACGCCCTTTAATATTACCATCGAGTCTCTAATCCTTGAGAATACTATCTTTAACAGATATCTCAAGACCCAATGCTTTCAAGATACCAACAGAGATAAAAGTTTTCTTCAATTGAAGTACATACCTCACTTCTCTCAGTTCCCGCACTATCCCATCAAATATCTTGATAAGGATTGAACACATCCCTTCCATGTTACACGGACAATCATAACCCATAACAACAAAACCACCATAGCTTCTCAAAACTAAAAAAATAAATCTTTATTAGGACGCACGTGATAGGTAGCACCTATATCTAATAACCACTCAGAATCACCTGAGTAGCCTATAGTAGGAGTAGTAACTTAGAACATGAATACCATTGAGTCTGACTCTGATCCACATGCCTGTGAAGTATCACCAGCTTGTGTACTAACCACCTGGGCGAGATTTGCCTCAGGCTTCGACTCCTTCTTCTTATCTTTGATCCTTAAGCAATCAACCTTCCAGTGTCCTAATTCTTTTCAGAAGGCATACTGGTTCTTCTTTAGATCTCTGAAACAGAATCTGGACTTTGATCTACCATGATCACTTTTACCCTTCCGATTGAAACTCCTACCTCTTATGTTAACGCTTCTGTCGATGTACTATTGGAAGAATCTTTGTCCTTCCTTCTCAATTCATGATTTATAAGAGTAGAAGAAACTTCATTATAGCCAAGGGATTGTTTACCGTTGATTAGAGTGAGGATGAAGGTCTCATAGTCCTCTCAGGAAGAGAACTAAACAAAATCAATGAATAATTATCCTCCTCTTCGATCACCATATCCACATTTGACTAAATCTACAAGAAGCTTCATGTAGTTATTTATATGTTCACCGATCGTGATACCTTCTTCAATTAGAAGCGATAAAGCTTTCTTTTCAGGTTCTCTACGCTCTTTCTCAAGTAGTTGCTTTCAAGGACCTTTCATATCTTCTTCGCTTAAGTCTCGGTCATCACATGATACTTTACATCTTCTATTAAACATGATCTTATGGGGCCACATGCTGCCTTATTCATCTTGTCCCAGTCTTTTTCAAAAGTCTCCTCTGGTCTTAAAGTAGACCATCTTTGAGGTTTGATGCCATCAACACATCCATCACCTCGCATCTCCACATATCAAAATTGTTCGTGCCGTCAAAATTCACCACGTCGTTCTTTGTTGGATAATGATTAATGGTTTTCATTATAGATTGACTATTCATGGCCATCTTTTCCAGCAATTCCGACAAAACAAATGCAGAAAATAATTAGTGAAAATAAATCCAAATAAATAAAGATTGGATCTTTACCTCCAAAAGAAACCGTCGAACAGTTTCCAAAAAGATTTGCTCCACCCGGACAAAAACTCCCCATCATTTACTTGGAAGGCTTTGATACCACTTATTGGGTACCTGCAGGCTTTGATACCACTTATTGGGTACCTGCAGGAGATCTATGTGCATATGCCAGAGTATGCTGCAGAACAGTTACCAAATGGTAAGAACAAATAGAGAGAAATATATACAGAAAAAATGCAGATATAATGAGGTTCGACAATTGCATACGTCATAACGACAGAAGGGGAGAGAGTTTTTATTAATCAATCAGTTACAAGATAAAATAGTTGGGGATAATACCCCTTTTTATATAGCCGAGAGTCCACTAAGAAAAGTAAACCAACATGTCCGAATTTAGATCAGAAATGAATTCAGAATCCAAATAGAAAACAACATAGAACTGATATGCGGTCGACTAGGTGGTCGACCGCTAGTTGCGCAGAGTGCAAAACAACTCCCAGGTTGGTCAACCGACTATCTTTTACTGTTGTTGCTTCATTTAGGCGGTCGACTGGGTGATCGATCACTACAACACTTTCTTCTCTTGTGCATGTCTGCGCATGACTGGTCGACCAATAGGTCAACTGACCCTCTGTCTTCAGCTCTGCTCTAGTCTTCAAGTAAGTCTTGGGCACGCCATTGACCTCTAACCTTTGTCCTATCTTCTCTAATGAGTTAAAAAGCTCTGCCAATAATATTTTACACTCTCTCCTCACATGTCATATATTTTTTCAATTATATCAGACAATATCAACAATATTAGTGTTGGATGAAAACCTCAGAAAATATTACAAACCTTGACTCATCCTTTAACACTGTGAAAACTATCACAGATTTAAAAAGTGATCAACTTCAATAACAGGGGCGAGGGCAACGCATGTTTTTCTCCTTGGTTAATTAATTATGTTCCCCTTTTTTTGGGACACGCACCATCCTGGAGCTTTACTTATAATAAATCAACTTTTGACTTATATATCTCATTCATTTAGAAATCGAATTAAATATGTGAATATATCACGCTCATAGCCAATAGAAGGAGAACACATCCAATCATCTCCCGCGCATTCCGAGTAGTGAGTCTCGCTTAAAATTCAGTTAAAATTTTTTCAAAAACTTGCTTGGTTAATTCCAAGTTTGCAACACATATATCTTGTGACTGTTATTATATCTGTGGAAAATTGCGGTGTGATGATATTGGAGATTGCTTGTGTGTGTCCTTGATGATAGAAGTGCAAACACTGATAGTAGTGTGGCTCCGTGATATTGTTCATATGTCTTGTACTAAAAACTCGGTTTTGGTATCAGTATTAGTCATAGTATTTTGGTATCATAATCGACAACATCTGTTATTTATCAGTGTTTCATCTTAATGTATTAGAAATATTAATTATTATTTCAGTTATATCACACAATATTAGCAATATTTCTGTCAGATGAAATCATCAGACGATATTACAAACCTTGACTTCAACATTGGGCGTGTTTGGTTGCAAGGAAGTGGGCGGAAGTAAAGAAATGGGGAAGTATAATTGCTCACTTCCCCATCTATCCAAACACCGGAAAAGGAAAATAAGAAAACCCTTTTCTCTTTTACATAACTATTTCCTCACTTTCAGAGTACTACAGTTAATTTTATGGTCATGTAAATCTCATTTGTAATAAGTTGTAGCACAAAACGGTTAATTTTTTGATCATGTAAATCTCACTTGCATTTTAATTACAGTCTATTTTTTATTTTTCTTAATTAATTTTTATTTTAATATTATTTTGCGGTCAACTTTTTGTCAACTTTTTCATTTCCACTTTCACATTACCATCTAAATATCGAAAAAGACATAACATTTTTTAAATCACACTTCCTAATAACATTCAAACACTAAAAAATTTACCGATTAATTTAGAGGAACTACTACTGCTTCCTCATTTCTTTTCTCACTTTCACCTTTAACCAAATAGGCCTACTGAGAAAACTATCACAGGTTGAAAAAAATGATCAGCTTCATAATAGGGGCGAGTGCAACACACGTTTTTCCCTTGATTAATTAATTGTGTTCCTCTTTATTTTATTTGGAACACGCAACTTCCTGGAGCTTTACTTCTAATAATAAATCAAACATCTCAGTCAGCTTTGTCAGGCCAGCTATATTTGTTTCTTTTTTTTTTTTTTTTAAATCTCAATTTACCTTATATTAAAGCCTATGGTCAAGTAGAGAGAGGAGACTTTGTTGGTCGTCTTATAGCCAATTTGGAGAGGGAGAGGGAGAGGGAGAGGGAGGATGGCTCAGGCTGCTGTTTCTTTTGTGGTGGATAAGCTTGGCAATCTTATTCTCCAAGAAGTGATATTGCTGCAAGGAGTCCTCGAGCAAGTTGATCGCCTCCAACGAGAGCTGCAGCGAGTGCGCTGCTTCCTCAGAGACGCAGACTCCAAGAGAAAAACCGACGAAAGAGTGAAGAATTGGGTGAGGGAGATCCGAGACATCGCTCACCAAGCAGAAGACGCTGTAGACTTCTTCATGGTCGCAATGCACAAGCATCATCGGCGGACAGGCGTCACCGGCTTCATAACAAGGTACACTCGCATCGCAACTCATTTGATAGCTCGCCGTAAGGCTAGCATGCAAATTACATGGATAGAGGCCAAAATCCGTGAGATTTCAGAGAGTAGAATCACCTATGGCATCACTAATTTGGACGAGACTGGGACGGAAGCAAGGCTGCCTTTAGGAAGCCTGTTCTTCTTCCTCACGTTGACGACTCCGAGGTTGTTGCTTTTGACAACCACAAGACAGAACTAGTGAAACAATTGCTCGATCCAGGCATGGCGAAGCGCTGCGTGATATCCATCGTGGGCATTGGGGGCTGGGCAAGACCACTCTCGCTAGAAAAGTTTACAACTCGTTCGAAGTGAAGAGGGAATTTGATGTTCAAGTTTGGGTGACGGTGTCTCAGGACTACAACTCGACTGAGCTCTTGAGTAAGATCCTGCACAAGATTAGGGGGTACAAGGAGGAGCTAGAGGAGGACGAGGTCATAGAGAAGGTGTATGAATCACTGAAAGGCACGAGATATTTGATTGTTATGGATGATGTGTGGAGAACGGGCGTGTGGGAGAAGATGCAGGAAGCTTTTCCAGACGAGAAGAACGGGAGCAGAGTCCTCATGACCACTCGTTTCTTGAACGTTGCAAGATTTGCCGATCCCACTACCCCGCCTTATGAGCTGCAACTTCTGAATGCCGAAGAAAGCTTGGAGCTGCTTCTCAAGAAGGCCTTGCCGAATCAAGATGTCCGGGCTTGCCCCGAGGAGCTGCAGGGCCTCGGGCGACAGTTCGCAAAGAAATGTGATGGCTTACCCCTTGCTCTTGTGGTAGTAGGAGGTCTTCTCTCAGTCAGAGGGAGAGAGTACAGTGCGTGGTTGAGAGTGTTTGGAGACCATGAGTTGGCAAGTAGACGGAAAAGAGTGCATCGACATCCTAGCATTGAGCTACGACGACTTGCCGCACTATCTGAAGTCGTGCTTTCTCTATTTAGCTGCGTTTCCGGAGGACACTGAGATCAGTGCAGGCTCGCTGATAAAGTTGTGGATTGCTGAGGGTTTCATTCCGGAGCAGGGAAGGGGATCAAAGGAGGACGTGGCAGAAGACTGTTTAGAAGAACTGATTCAAAGATGCATGGTTCAGGTTGCCAGTAGAAAATCAAATGGTAGAAGCGTCAAGTCCTGCCGAGTTCACGATCTTCTGCGAGACCTCGCCGTGTCCGAAGCCAAGGAGGACGGATTTCTGGTGGTCTACAACAACCCAAATCAAGGTTCAACTTCAGCTCCAGGACGCCGTGCAGCTTTCCACAATCTTGATCTTGATGACATTCAAGGTTTCACCATTCCCAACTTACGCACTCTACTAGGCTTCAATCTCCAGAAACCTAATTTCCGTGCCTTTGAAGCTCGATTGAGGCTGTTGAGAGTGATTGATCTGAAGGGTGCACTTGGTATCTTTGCCGTGCCTGAAGCGATCAAAGAAATGTTCCTCCTACGATATCTGGGCTTGAGCGGCTCCCGTATAGAAAGTCTTCCCTCATCCATAGGCTACCTCCAGAATCTTGAAACTCTTGACGTAACCAATACAAACATAAATAGCTTACCATCCAAACTATGGGAGATAAAGAAACTCAGGCATGTACTCATATCTAAACGTACCAGAGTTGAAGGACCACCACCATCTGCCAACCTAGTAAGCCTGCAGACACTAGGAATGGTTGGAATTCCTGCAACATGGGAAATGGGCATACCGATCCTGAACAGCCTAAGAAGATTGGGGCTACATTTTGGCACTGGAGAATTCGGTAAAATGCTATCAATGTTACTCACCAAGCTGAACCATCTTGTCTCCTTGACCGCAGTTGTATATGTCAAGCCACGCGCTCCCAAAGGTCCTTCTTTCCTCCAAGATTTACCCGACACAGATTTGGAACCGGAGCCAACTATACCACCAGAGATCGATACAAGGAAATTTCCGTGTCACTATCACATTCAGTCTATGTGGTTGCACGGGCCCTGGTATAGTCCAACCTTAGCCACTCACCAATTCCCACCATACATCATCAAGCTCACATTATATGATTCCAAACTGGAACATGATCCTATGCCGACTCTGGAGAAGCTGCAAAACCTGAAGATTGTTAGATTGATGAAGAATTCGTACCTGGGAAAGAAGATGGTTTGTTCTGCGGGCGGGTTCCCTCAACTGCAACGGCTACAACTTTGCCATCTGAAGGAGCTGGAGGAATGGGTTGCGGAGGCTACGTCAATGCCTAAGTTGAGACATCTTCACATACAGGGTAGCAAACTGCAGATGCTTCCAGAACTGCAATGTGTGACCAGCCTTCAGGAGCTGGAGCTCGAGGACTTGCCACAAGTTTTCTGGGACAGGATTGCGGGGGGTACTGGGCAGGACCAGTATAAGATTCAACATGTACAGTCTGTTTCTATATACTGATGCAGCAGTAAAAGTGAGTCCTTCCTTCATGCTTTACCCTCTACTTTGATTATATATCAGTTACAACTATGTTCCTGCAAATTGCAATGTGTCTCCAATATTACAAGAATGTGAAGAGTGTCGTTACTTGAGAAATCTAAGTTGCATTGCATTTTTAACTGTTTAGTTAGATCCCACAATATGTAGGAAACTTAGCCAACAAAAAGTCCGTATCCAACATAGCAGGACCCTCATGTCCATCCATTTCCAACATCAACAAATGCATACTATTTATTCACCTGAAAAATCTACAACATCTTATATCCCCTCCTGACCGAAATCAATTGTTTTATGGATTGTTTTACTATTTTTTGTTCTTCATATGTGAATAACATCTCAGTACATATATCTGTGTGTGTAATGTACATATATTTAAAGAACACAAATAAATCGGTTGGGTTGTCATATCTGGATATTGAGTTCTCCTGTCTGATAACTTGTATGAATGTTGGAGTAGGACACTTGTTCCCGTGTCTGCAATCGTCACATAGTTTTCTGCTTTTAGTGACAAATTACAGCTTAATACCTCATCACATTGTATTTTATCCTTGTGTTGATCAGTATCTCAATTTTACAACTGATTTATTAAATTAATATTTGCTACAACTTAAGTATCATTTCCTGGATAGCTTGGGTCAGTGAAATTAAATATGTGAATTTTATCATTTTATTTGAAGACTTAATTGCTTCTTAATTTTCCAGGTGCATTTGACCAAATGAATGCTTGCCTTCAGTGAAATGCTTCAAGAGCACTTTTGACCGTGTTGGCACTTTTATCAGCAGGGAACATTCATGCTAGTGTTTCCCAAATGTGTTGTTTTTGAAGTTTAAATTTCTGAATTTGTAAACGTAGCGATTTTCAGTTGAGGATCCATACCTTGAACTTATTATGGCTATTCAAGCAGTCAATGTTTTTATTATTAACCGCAGTTTGCAGATGTATATTGATGTTCGTTGACTGTACTGTTTCTGAAATTTATGTTCCAGGAACTTTCAGTTGGCTGTAATTTTTTATTATGGTTTCCATAGATGAACTTAACATGGCTATATATTGTTTATGCTGGGATCGATACAGCTTAATGTTTTGCATTGTTCGCGCCTTACTTTACTATGCGTATGGCTCTTTTACCTGCAGTTTGTTAAGTTGGGATCCCTGTGGAACAATAATTTCATTTCTGGGGGCGTTGATTATTGCACAAGTGACAGTATATGGGTCTTTCAGTTTAATATCACATTCCCATTTGATGTTTCATAATGCGTTGCTGCTTTGTCTACAACTTGTGGTGATGATAGCCTACTAAACTAAACATGTATAAGTTGTTTGTAACAAGGTAAATGACAACTTTTACCTCCTCTGTGTTCAACTTTTCATAGCCACTCTCAATAGAGTGTCTGGCCAAGAAAAAACCTTCTCTTTCGCAATAGAACCTTTAGTCCCCGAGTTGTTGTGGCAGCATATCCTGCATGCCACAGTTCAACATTACTGACCAGTAAGCCTGAGAGCCGTAACAACAAAATAAATGCAAGCTTTCCAATGAGAATTATAATGCAAAAGAAAGAAAAGGTTCTATGTACCAATGAATCTTTGTGCTACAATGCAGTTGCGGATGTGCAACGATAGTTCCTCCAGAAACAGTACGGTGCATCCTGGCCTATTTCCATAAAAACTACACCTTAAAAACTATAGGAGCGTTTTGACCTCTGGCTAGAGGAAAAAACCTTACCAGTTGAGAAACTAGTTCACTGCTACCAAACAGGACAGGTAACTAAGTGATAATTAAAGGATGCATCTCTTTGTTGCAATAAAACTAGTAAGCTACTATAAATGTGACCAAGTTTCATATAATGTGCATCTCTTTGAGCCGATTTTTTTCCAAGAAGGAAAATACATGGATAACTGAAATTTGGTGGTGCCGGCAAACTAAATGGAAACTGGTGCTAGGAAAAATCTAGGCACAAAAAAAAAAAAAAAAAATAGATTGGCTGCCAGTGAGGAATTAACTGCGCTCTAATCCTAAACACATTCCTTCCTACATGAGGGGCTGACATACATTCACCTGGAAACTTATTGCAATGACATGTTCCAGATAACAAATATGCAAAACTAAACAAATGATGCTAGCACATGCAACAGGACTTGAGTATCTATAGGAAAATATGAATCCAGAGGCGCAATATCCAAACTCACCTCAAAAACCACTGCAGACATCATAAACTTCTGTCAACTGTGATACCTGACCCTTTCTGGCCCGAACTTGTATTTCATGAGCATTGGGTATATTAACTAAATCAGGAAAAATGCTTTCAAATTTGGGTTTTCATTGTAGTATGTAACCAGTAAACTTAACATGATTTTTTTAAACCGCTGGGACATTGCACCAATCTAAACTGTAAAGAAACTTTATCCTCATTCCATCATCTTGTGACAAACTTAATTGGGGTTTTCTTAATAAAGAAAACAATTCAAGGTGTGTCCTCTTATGGTTTGAACATACCCAATATGTTAAATTAACTGAAATTCCTTCTATTGTAAATCTCTGAGATTTACCCGAATAAGAAATAAGTGTATTAATTAAATTCAAATATCTTTTCCTTACATATTAAAAGCTGGAGAGAGTAGGGAGAGGGAACAGATAAACTTGAGAACTAAATTTCCAAAGAAACAAGTATTTTTCTCATGTTTATTCTGTTGTGCCCAGCGACAACAACCTGATGAGGATCCCTTAAATCTCCAAGCACAGAGAATAATCCCAAACAGTACAAAATAATCACCAGAAAGAGTACAAACGTAAACAAACAAATCTAACGAGATTCGGCCTCAATGCCTACGTCCTCGGGGCAATCCAGAAGAGAGATTAATTATCAGGAAGATGATTACAATTGCTAGCAGTCTCTTTGAATGCAAGAGAGCTCCAGCAAATCCCCAGCAATCAAATACAAACCCTAAAATTAAACAACAGTCTTAAATATACAGTTTTCCGAAATAGCAGAAAATTACCCGCACCCGCAGGTCGGTCGACCGGACGGTCGACCGACCTCTTCCACCGATCGTCCCCCGGGTGCCCAACAGAGAGTTGGGCACTTACAGTCTCTTGATTCGGTCGACCGGGCGGTCGACCGGGCGGTCGACCGTCTCTCTTCTACCGGTCGACCGGGCGGCCGACCGGGTGCCCAACAGAGAGTTGGGCATTTACAGTCAGGCAATTCGGTCGACCGCTCTCTGATCCTGTGCATGCTGTGCATGTCGGTCGACCGTGCCGGTCGATCGACCACCCTGTTTTCTACTGCTGCTGCTATTTTCTGCTGCTGTTTCCTTCGCCTTTCATCGTCGACATCCTTGGCGATCACCTCTATCAGAGCCTAGGTTCACACCTGGTGTGGGTAACCACCCGGTCAATACTCAGGCTCTTACCAACAGTACAAGCAGATTCAGATTCAAACTTATCTGTATCTGAATTTGGGAATTCCAGCAACGGGTACAAGAATACCATGTCATGGACCCTTCATTCCTTGACTCTTTTGTGTTCCTTACTGACAGTTGTCAACCAGAATATCTGATTTCCTTCTTGCTTTCTTTCCATCTCATGGCTTCCAATCCGTTTCACTACAATACTTCTCCATCCCGAGTTCCTTATAGATATCAGAGTGCGCAGCGGAAGTGTCGTGGACCCGTAACATTTAGGTTTTGGGGTTGGAAATATTGTTCTCACACATGAATTGAAATTTCGAGGACGAAATTTTTGTAAGGTGGGGAGAAATGTAACCCCCTGATCCCTGATACACAATAGTGACGTCGGGAACTCTTGTTATTTGGTCACTCTCTCGTTTGGATAATGGTACCCGTAGGCCATGTCCGGATGGGTTCGACTGGAGTGCGGGCTCCAGTATGAACTGCCAGTGGTATGGGACACTGGAAGAGATTGATTAAAATACCAGGTGGTACTGATTGCTACTATTGTATAAATAACATGACTTGCCTGATACATGTATACTATTGTTTAGTTGTACTTGTTACTGTTCCTGCTCATGTATTCGCTGTCATGCGCCATGTATGTATTGTTACTTTACCTGTTTTATGCTACACTTTTTGAGGTGGCATACTGCTCATGTACATGTATACTTTGCATTGCTTATATTCTGTTTTGCATTGTCTATCTGCTCACTATGCACACACAGTAGGATGGTTATGTTGCATATGCCATCTGCATATTCACTTCTATCACGTCAGCACTAGCATGTTCCTTTCTATCACGTCACCACTAGGCAACAATACTTATTATATAAACTGGATACGACTATAGACATGACCCGATGAGAACCGGCTAGGTAGTGATGGTATTCAAAGATAACAGTGTCTATATATTTCTACTGCTTCTGATATATGTATTATATAGTATCACTACTCTAACTTTATGTATTATATATTATTATCGTGCTTGTATTACTATTGTATATATATTACTGCCTCCTTCATTTTATCAATCACTAGGTCGCTTTCTGACGACCCTGGTTTGCGTGCCCAGGTTGGAGATCCAAGTTATCGTATTATCAGATAGTGCCTTGGAGTCACATAGGAGATTCCTCATCGAGACTATTCATAAGTATCTTTATAATTTATTTCTGTTATCTTCTTTATCCCTGTTTTGATACCTGTTGTGATCACTAACCTCTTTCTGCAGGTATTCTTGCACTTATTTCCTGCTGGAACCCTTGTGTATATGGAGATTATGTCCTGTACTGAGGCTTAACGTACGCGTGAGTGTGTTTTCACCTCACGTATGTACGTCGCCATAACGTCCCGTATCCTTGGGATCGGGGCGTTACAACCTCGATGACCCCTTGGCTATCCATGTCAAATTCCTTGGCAATATTCTCTTTTTCCAACAATTCCCCACCTCGGTAAAGATTCTCTAATCTGAGCTGAACTGTCCATCGACTCAAGAGCGGCTGCACCAATTTGGTTGCCTACGTACCCCTGCCCAAGGGATCAAGCCGTCCGTAGTTCACCCAAATGAGCTTCAGCAAGCTCAAACCACCTGAAGGACATGGAGCAAAGCTTTGCACTGTGCAAACTTCACTCCCGATACCACCTTCGTAAGCATGTCGGCTGGATTCTCCGAAGTGTGAATCTTCAACAGGTCGATGTCACCTTCCTCCAAAATCTCCCGAACGAAATGGTACCTGACGTCAATATGCTTCGTCCTTGTATGATAGACCTGGTTTCTAGCCAAGTAGATGGCGCTCATGCTGTCACAGTTAATCGTCAGCAGATCCTGTTCCACGCCCAAGTCATCAAGCAACCCCTGAAGCCAGATTGCCTCCTTCATGGCCTCTGTCATAGCCATGTACTCAGCCTCTGTGGTCGACAAAGTGACAGTAGACTGCAGTGTGGAGCGCCAACTCACCGGTGCCTGTGAGAATGTGAAGACATATCCCGTCGTCGACCGGCGCTTGTCAAGATCACCTGCATAGTCTGAATCAACATACCCTATGCACTCTTGCTTTCCAGTGTCGTCCTTCTCAAACACTAGGCCTACATCAATTGTACCCTTGATGTATCTCAAGATCCATTTTACAGCTTCCCAATGACCCTGACCCGGATCATGCATATATCGACTCACCATGGAGACGGCCTGTGATAGATCTGGTCTCGTACACACCATAGCGTACATCAAGCTACTCACCGCATTGGCATATGGAACGTGAGACATGTACTCACGCTCTTGAATACTCTTCGGAGACATCTTTACAGACAATTTGAAGTGAGGAGCCATAGGTGTACTAACAGACTTGGTATCCTTACTGATATTAAACCTCTGCAGTACCTTCTCCAAATAGCCCTTCTGAGTCAAACTCACCCTGCCAGCTCTCCTATCTCTAGTGATCTCCATGCCCAAAACCTTCCTAACTTCGCCCAGTCCTTCATCTCAAACTCTGACGATAGATCCTTCTTCAGAGCATCAATAGCAGATCTCGACCTCGAAGCAATCAACATATAATCTACATAAAGAAGTAGTATATATATTCACCTGATGGTAGCCTGTTGTAGTACACACATGGGTCATAATGGCTACGTGTGTACTTCTTCTTCCTGATAAAGCTACCAAATCGCTTGTACCACTGTCTAGGAGACTGCTTCAATCCGTACAGCGACTTCTTTAGCTTGCATACTAACTCTTTCTTTCCTGCAGTGTTGTAACCTGTGGGCTGTGTCATGTAGATCTCCTCCTCAAGGTCACCATGGAGAAAGGCGGTCTTCACATCAAGTTGGTCAAGGTCCAACTCATTCTGCGCAACCAAGGCTAATAGAATACGAATTGACGAGTGTTTAACTACAGGAGAGAATACCTCGTTATAGTCAATTCGTTCCTTCTGAGCGTAGCCTTTAGCCACCAACCGAGCCTTGTAGCGCACTGCATCTTCTTGAAGAGATCCTTACTTCTTAGCATATACCCTTGCATCCTATGGCCTTCTTCCCCTTGGGTAACTTTGTGAGTTCCCATGTGTCGTTCTTATTGAGAGATTGCATCTCTTCATTCATGGCCGCTTTCCACATCCTTCCTTCCGAGCTGATCTCAGCTTCTCTGAAGGTAGAAGGAATAGCCTCCTCGACGACTGGAAGTACATACGCGACGACCATATCAGTGGTGAGCCAACCTGGTCTCCTAGTGTTCCTCCTTGGTCTTTCAACTGCAGTAGGATCTGGACAGTACCCATGACCTGCTCTTGACCCTGTTCAACATCTTCAGCATCTTCTTCAACTGCTCGATCACTGCCCTGTGTCACCTCAGAAAGACCGAACTGATACTGATTCCTCTAGAGATGGTGGATCTGCATCAATCTCCACCTGCTGCAATAGCTCCTTGGTCTTGCTGGTCTCCACCTGCTGAGAGACCGTAGGCTTCATCAAAGAAGCCTCATCGAACGTGACATCCCTGCTGAGTATGAACTTGTTGTCCATTTGATCCCAAATCTTGAACCCCTTGGTTCCTCGCTTGAAGCCAACGAACACCCCTTTCTTTGCCCTTGGGTCCAACTTGCCTTCTCTGACATGGTAGTAGGTTGGACATCCGAAGACCCGTAGCAAATCATAGTCACCAGCAACTTTTCCTGACCAAGCTTCAAGAGGAGTCTTCCCCCCTATTGCAGATGACGGCAACCTATTCACGAGATGGCATGCATATGCCAAAGGTTCAGCACAAAACTTCTTTGACAGTCCTGCATTGGATAACATACACCGGACCTTCTCCAGCAAAGTCCGGTTCATCCTCTCAGCCACTCCATTTTGTTGCAAAGTCTCTCGTACCGTGAAGTGTCTCTCTATGCCCTCATCAAGCATAGCTGTAGGAAAGGATCCGATTTGTACTCTCCCCCATTGTCAGAACGGAGGACCTTGACCTTCCTTCCTTTGCTTCTCTCCAGATTAGCCTTCCACTTCACGAACAGTTCTAGGACTTCATCTTTGTGTCGCATGGTGTACACCCAACAACGTCTAGAAAAATCGTCAATGAACGACACAAAATAGTGGTTACCTCCAATCGATGCAGTCTTGGTAGGTCCCTATACATCCGTGTGAACATACTTAAGAATACCTTCTGTGCAGTGTGAAGCTGTGCCATGATCGATGGGGGAACTAGCACTCAAAAATGTGTTTTATGTAGAATCGATGAAAAGCTCGAATGTGCTTAGTATACCCTCGATACTTCCGTTATAGCATTGGCTTAATGGGACGTATCCATCGGGAAGGGAGGCGATAGAAGTATTAACAGTCTCTAGTCACGTCAGATGTTAACAATTCTTCTATGTTGAAAGAATGAAAAAGAAAAGAAAATGAAAACAAGCATGTGGTAGGTGAGGAGAGCGATGAAAACGTCGATAAGAAAATAAGAAGAGGAACTTGAAAACGATTTCTAAAACAAGGTAAAAGAAAACTCATGGCTACTAACTACTAAGTACTCCACTAACCATACTAACCTCTTCGAGATAGTTGCCTCACATTTTGATCCTTGGCCATCACAATCCTTATCTTCAAAGAAGCGATACAAAGCATGGCTCATGGATGGTTCATAACAATCAAAACATTGCAACAAGAACAAGCTATCACAAGCATCACTCATTACACTACAAGCATGAAATAAAAGAGCATGAAAATAAAAGAGAGTTAGCTTGGTTAGCAAGTTAGCAAGTTAGATTGTTAGAATCCATCATCTTTGGCCATCAATGCTCTTGCAAGAACAAGGCCTTGTAGAGGCAACCCGATTCATGTGGATTATCAAGTAAGTGGTTAGATGGTTAGTGGTTAGTAGTTAGATTGCCATGAAAGAAAAAGTTAGCTAGAAATCATGTTAGAAGGTGAAGGAGATTACAATGGAGGAGAAAGGAGGCACCTTTACATAGAGTGTCACTCTCTATTACATCAATCCCTCTCAATCTCTCTCTCTCTATGAATCACTCAGCCCTACTACAATGATCTAAGAAAAAAAATGAAAATAAAAGAAATGAAGAAAGCTCACCTACACTACACTAAAATCTGGACCTACTCCTAAAAACGAAGACTGCTCTCGGTTTGGCTCTCTGCAGGGCTATTTATAGGGCTCAGAAGGATCCAGAAGAGGAGACGGGGCCACGCGTCGAAAATCGACGCGTGGTTCTTCAAGATTGTCGCATTTTTGCCGCATTTCCAGAGAATTAATTCTCTAGATTTCTTCTGGAGCTTCGTCTGGCTTCTAGCTGCTTCCAGATATATCCCTTTTCTGGTACTTTCGCCCGAATATTCGTCTGACAGCTCAGGAGTCTAGGTACAATGCATGTTCTAGAGAATCCTTTGCTTGGCCTCCAAGTAATTGCGGGATTAATTAGAATAAATTGAGCTGAATTAGCCTCTTATTCCATCTTTGCCCTTAGACTTTGGATTTACCTGCAATTAAGACCAAACACGATTTAGACGATTATTTATTCATAAAAATGTGAGAGAATGCGACATAATAATGCAGAATTATAGACTAATCACACCCCCACACTTATTCTTTTGCTCGTCCCGAGCAAAATAAGAAAGAAAAAAAACTATACTACCAATTTTATTACACCACTTTCGCAGGTGACGCGATTGCACTGAGCATGTGCAACAAGCCGTTAAACCTCTAGGTTACCCTAGAGGAGGAGTGTTGTCTCCTGAGGGTTTTCAGCGGATTACACCCACAAAATCCATAAAGAAAGAATACAAATGTTAGTGTTTTGAAAATGCATTTTGAAAGAGAGACATGTTTCGAACTATTTTTGCAAAAATATAAGTGATCTTAGGTCATAAGTCCACCTATAATCATTCTCTCTTAAACTTAGTCTCCATGCAGGATCTTGTCTTCAATTAAGGTAAGAATTCAAAATTGGATTGAATATTTTATCTTTCATAAAACCTAGATAGTATGCACACCGTGCTTAGTGAAGATTTCTGGGATTTCAACTCCAACTATCAAGCCATTTATTTATTTATATATATATATTTTTTTCTCTGCTTTTTTCTTCCCTTAGTTTAGGCTTTCTAGTTTACCCTTGTAGCGAGCCTACAACCGATGACTCCCAAACCAGACGGTCTTAGGGCACCAGATGAGAAAACATCCCTCGGGTTTAAGGTCTCGAGTAAAAAAGGCCACAAAACTAAAGGGGATTATTTATTTCCTTTACCACCGTTAGGCGTGAATAATCATGCTTCTTGAGGCACAATTATCCCGCTTAATAGGTGATGTTTTATTTTTATATATTTTTTTCATTTTTTTTTCATTTTTTTTATTTTTTATTATGGCATTTTTGGCTTTTGTCTCCATCCCAAAAATGTGTAAGTGTGAAGTGCATACTTTCTAAGGCAAAAAATTCAAGATAAAATATCTCCCCAATTTTACTTACTTAGCCTATAATTTCAAACAAGATCTATTATTTCAACTAGGTTTAAGATGTCATAATTAAGGCTTTCTTAATTTCTAAGATACATCTTAATTTTCTTAAAAATAGATCAAAACTTTATGTATGCGCCTGAAAAAGAAAGAGGGAATTGCTGTAAAGATTTCTTTGAATCAGATGAAAAGATTACAACAAGACTTTTCCTTCGTTACAAGGGAGGGAGGATGTTGAAGCTTGAATCCCCCCTTTGTTTAATGCTGGGTTCTTTCGTGTGGCGGTGGAGAGTGAATCTTGTTCTCCGTTGACCAGATGACCGTCCTGGACCGTCGGGGGTCTTCTCTTCGGTCGTAGAAAGAGTAACTCAGCTCCGTCTACCAAACTCTCAAAGAGGAGGTAGGCGAAGAGCGGCTAGTACTCAGTAAGCTCGCTGAAGAGTCTCCTCCCTTTGTCTGTTGTTGAAGTCGTGCTTCCCTCTTGATGATCCTCTTGCCTGGATTCGATCGATCTTGATGATGCCTTGACCTTCTTAATTCTCGACCTTTCCAAAGCTTCGATCCCCTTTTCATAGCAAACAAGGCTATTTATAGGGGTCTCAGGGGGTGAAGGTGCCTCCTGAAACGCTCCCGAATGAGGGGCCACTACCCGCTACATACGCGGTGACTGGCCCCGCAATCAGGGCAGTTGCAACTGAGACGCGGGCGTTGAGCCAAACGCGCCTTGAAGTTTGAGACGCGGGCGTCGAGCAAACGCGCCCTGAAGTTGAGACGCGGCGTCGAGCCAACGCGCCTTAATGCTGAGACGCGGGCTTCGGGCCTTCACGTCTGGACGCTGAGGCGCGGGCGTCGGGCGACGCGCCTTGATGCTGAGACGCGGGCTTCGGGCCGACGCGTCTGGACGTTGAGACGCGGGTGTAGAGCCAACGCGTCTTAATGCTGAGACGCGGGCATCGATTCCTCGCGTCTAGAGCTTGAGACTGCTTCCTTAATGGCTTGTTTGTTAGTCATTTTTAGACAGCCTACAGAACCCCCTCCAAAGTTTCTGATATTCCGCAGTTGAATGGGACGGATTTCGGAATACTTTGGATCTTAGCCGTGTTCGCCTTTATGACTGGACTGTTGATGCTTCGGGCTTGATCTTATCTGGAATTGGTCTTCGTGAGTGTACTGTTGAACTCTTTGAAGCCGTCAGAGTTGATCGTGTTGAGTGTCTAGATACGCAGTCTAGACCTCCCCGATTGCTTTTAGTCTGTCACGGGTGCGCTTTTGGCCGGGAGTGGTTGTTGTCTGTTTGCGTCAGTGTACTGTTGAACTGACTTGCAGAAGCAGGAGACTGACGCAGGTTCCCTTTTGAAAAAGCAGAGACTGCTTTAAAGCGCGACTTCCATGGGTAGACGCGATGTTTGGCCCGTTTGAGGGACGCGGACTTTGGAGAGACGCATCTCTTGAAATGCAGACGCGATTTTCTGGGTGCATTTATGATGATGCTGACGGGGCATGTCCACCGAAGAGCCGCGTACTTTGGGGCGCGCACCTGTGCCATGTCATGATTACGCCGCCAGCTGGCCTGGAAACGGTGAGATTTCGCCTTTTGGCGCGCGGGATCTCCCGGTTCATTAAATGAACTGCTCCACGTGTCAACTTCTGACTTGTGGCGGGGTCGCGACGCATGATCTTCCCTGTTCAAACAATGATTTGGCTCCACGCGTCAGGCAGCGATTCGCTGCAGCGTTTATTGGGCCAGACGCTGCGTATCTTCGCGAATCTCTGTGCCTATAAAAGGCAACAGTTAAGAGAGACGCATTTTCTTCTCCGAACGCATTTGCTGAGAAAAGAGAGCTTCCCTCCTCTTGTTTGTTCATCTGTCCATCTTCGAACTCGGATTTCTGAACATCGATGGCTCCCAAGACGAAACCGACTGCATCATCCTCAAGGGCGACCGTCGCCGAGGCTGAGAGAGATGCTTCCTCTGCGCAGGAGGGTGTTTTCCAAGGTAAAATGTACCTTCGGCGTGGGTTCCGCCATTAAAACATGTTCATGGAACCCTAAGAACCTTTAACACAAGATCGTGTTTGATTCTCGGACGCTGTCCTTGAGATGATAACCGGGGCGGGGCCTGATGATCCGACGCTGGTGAACTCTGCACTCTGGATCCTTCACTTAGAATATTTCTAATTGTGAAGGTCTCTGGACGCGATTTGCAGAACGCGGATTTGATCCATGCGTTCTGTGCCGCGTTTTGTGCCATCAGGCGCCGATTTGATGAATCTGGCGTCTGAGTCCAAGCACTTTGAAATTTCACAGTCTTGGTTTGCAGAACGCGGATTTGATCCTTGCGTTCTGTGTCTTCAACCGCCGATTTTGTAGAATCTGGCGTTTGAGTCCAAGTATTAGAATTTTCATAAGTCTTGGTTTGCAGAACGCGGCTTTGCAGGTCTGGACGCGGATTCGAAAAATTCCTGCGTCCAGTATCTCTTCTGCGTTTTGGTGCAAGTTCGCAGGTCTGGACGCGGATGATAACTCCTGCGTCCAGTGTCTCGGCTGCGTTTTGAATTATGAACACTTGGCGTCTTCCCTTATTTTTGGCAAAGTATCTGACCAAGTGTCTTTTTCTTTTGCAGTGCCGCATGTTTCAGGTTCACTTGCCAAGATGCACCACTTTGGACGCGTGGGTGGTGCCGACCGGGGCTTGACCTTTGTGCAAAGAATGAGTGTCCCCGTGACTGCTGACCAATTACTGGATCGCAGGCTCTCTAATGTTAACAGGAGAACCTTTCGGGCACTTATGACCGATGCCGCACTCAAAACGGATGACGGCGTCAGGTTTGGAGAAGCCTGCCTTCTTCTTTGGGGATCATATCTATGATGATGGCCATCGTGTGTCTGAGGGGACCTATAATGGCTCCGTGAGATAAAAGGCGGAGATTCTTTCTTCCAGACATGGAGAGGATGTTCCCGATGTCCTACTTCCAACACATGTCTGTCCCCCGGAAGATGGAATGGGACATTTCCCAGTATATCCCTGAGATCGCCCTTGGTGACTTTGGCCTCCAAAAGGTAGACCGCCATGATAGTCATGACGGGTCAGTTGTCGGACTGTTCCCTGCGTCGTCCAAGCCTGAAATCCCAATTGAGAGATCCCGGAGCTTGCTACCACCTTCCTCAATTCCTTCATAGAAGCAGGGGGTGACTATCCTGTCGACTTCCGTGCGTATGGGGGGTCCATTCTCCAGGGAACTACTGGTGGGGCAGGATGGTGGGTTTTTGTCCTTACCAATCTTGAGGGGCCGCTGAAGCGCGTGGGGCTGTACCCAGCAGTCAGGGCCGTGCAGTGGGGCGTCCCGATGAGTTCTCATAACTTCTTTGGGATTCTGGAGCGCTACAATCCTCGGACAGGGACATTCTTTACTCCGGTCGAGAGATGGGCCTTGCCCTGCACGAGTTGTATGAGGTCTCCGGTTTGTCGTCAGGGATATTCCTTATGAGGAATTTGTCCCAACCACCAGGGAACTGCGCCTTTTGGAAAAAGAATCTCCTCAAGTGTACAGACCTACTGGGAGGTGATGTGCCATTTCTACATCTGCGGCCAGACAACTGCCTGGAGGTCAGGAGGCGTCAAGCAACTATCCTGGGCTGATTATCTGTTTAATAATGTCAGCAATAAAGATCTCCCAGTAATCCGACTAGCTCCTAGTTCTGGTGGGAAGTTGAAGACAAGATCGACGCAGCTTCTGACAAGTTCTACACCACGGAGTCGAACGAGGACGGCTTCGACCTGACCTGGTCTTTGAGAGCTTTCACCATCAAGCCCGGACCCCTATTTCTGATCAGGCGCTGTTGGCGGGCTTCCTGATGTTTGTGGCTGAAGAGGTGTGTGGTGCCCACGCTACCACATGAAGTTATTGTGGCAGATGTGGTGTACCCGGCGGTGCTCTTGGCTCATGGCCACCCCATAGCCCTTCTTCCAGCCGTGGTGGCTGGTATTCAAAGCGGGCTGCGGGTGCTGACCAAGAGCTTCTGCGAACTCCCAAAGACTGCTAATTCCCGTGGGGAGCCGTATATCGACTCAGAGGGGAACCCGACGGTGAGGCACCCCAACCCGCGGATTGAGCTGCCTTACACGTACCTCATGGCTTGGTACGTGATGCATTGCCCATCTCTAATGACGGCGGCGCATGGGAGCATGGATCATATCCCATTTGTGCAGCGGCTGGAACGTTCGGAGTGGCATGACACCTACCTGTATTACATTAGGAAGCGTCTTTCCTGTGCCACGAACTACAGCTTAACCGTTGTTTTCCAGAGGTTCAAGGTGCAGCCCCCGGGAGCTGTTCACGGGATGTCGCTGGGCGGGATGACTTCTCGCAATTGCCTGCTGGAGCCTTCTGGTGGTTGATCAATATACGACCAGGATATGTGCTGTTTCGCCAAGGGACTTCCTGCACTATCGAACCGTATATGCCAAGTCGTTTTGCCCGACAATTTGGCTATGATCAGCTTTACGTCGGGAATCCCAATGCTCAACTTGCCTTTGACGGGAACCTGTTCGAAGGCGCTCGGCTTGGTATTACAGTGTGGCTGGAGGGACGGGAGCAACGTTCCATCTACCCGACGAGGCGCCTAAGTGCCGTATGAGCTTCAGCTTCTGTACTTGGTACTCCCAAGCCGGCCAGACGCCAGATCTTATTCCGGAGTCTTCATGTCTTGAGAGTATCAATGCCAGTCTCGAGGAAGGTCCGAATCCGGTAAACGTTCTAAACTCCTCGACCAGTACCTGAAGCTCAGAGGGAGGTCGAGAAACGATCGAGGAGGGAGCCCCCAGTAGTGAGGGCGGAACCGCGACCGGCAAGGGCAAAGCCGCAAGCGACGAGGGCGGAGCCACCAGCAATGAGAGTGGAGCCGCGACCGACAAGGAGGTCGAAGCAATTGGCGAGGAAGCGTCGTCGACGCTCTGCTTCTGTAGTTGAGCTGCCCCAAAGAAGGCTCGGAGGGACTTAACGGCTGAAGTCTCTCAATCCAGAGCTATCTCTGCTGGAGTTGAGGCTCCTCCTGAAGGTGTCCCTGTTAGAGTTGAGGAAACCCTGAAGATGAAGATTTTCCAAGCTTGGTCAGTGCTCCTAGGTCGCGCAGCAAGACCGTGGAGGAAGGGGAGCTCGTTGAGCGACCCCTTGTTGCTGGTGATACTGAGTCACCGGAGGTTGACATAATGGGCGAAGAGGATGTCGAGAATTCCAGGAATCTCAACTCAGCCCGAGTCTCCTTCTGCTCATGAAGGGAGAGACGAGGTACAGCAGCCGGGGTCTCCTAGTGTCTTTATTTCCAATCCTCGGGCAGTCGACCCTAGTCCTACCACTGGGGTGATTGGGGGTAAGGCTCCTGTTGCGGAGCTTCCTCGCGTGGCGCTATCGTCTTCTTCGTCATCGGGAGAAAGTGACTTTGAAGATGAAGTCGACTATGCGATGAACCCGCTCTTCCTGATCAGGGCGGATTCTTTGA